>CM029599.1:67840549-67940549 GCA_017311375.1 Mytilus coruscus
GGTTCTTAGATATGCTGAATCTAAACATGTATTTAGATTTTGATTATGGGCCCAGTTTTCAAGTTGGTCCAAATCGGGGTCCAAAATTAAACTTTGTTTGATTTCAACAAAAATTGAATATATGGGGTTCTTTGATATGCTGAATCTAACCATGTATTTAGATTTTTGATTTTGGGCCCCGTTATCAACTTTGTCCACATTGAGGTCAAAAGGGTCCAAAATTAAACTTTGTTTGATTTCATCAAAATTGAACTCTTGGGGTTCTTTGATATGCTGAATCTAACCATGTATTTAGATTTTGGATATTGGACCATAATAGGTGAATGTCCAATTTAAAATTTTAAGTTCTTAGACCACATTCATTCTGTGTCAGAAACCTATGCTGTGTCAAATATTTAATCACAATCCAAATTCAGAGCTGTATCAAGCTTGAATGTTGTGTCCATACTTGCCCCAACTATTCAGGGTTCGACCTCTGCGGTCGTATCAAGCTGCGCCTGCAGAGCATTTTATTTTAGATATCAACCTTTTGTTTTATTTAGCTCTATCAGTGGAATAGCAAAAGGTACCTGAAAAAACAAACAAAAAAGTCAAAACAGAAAATGCATTTATAAACAAAATTACATCAAGTACAAGTGCAACAATTATAAATAATCATATAAAAAAAGAATGCTTAGAATTACTGGAAGCAAGCTTAAAGTACTTAACTTGCTGATATGTAATCATGCCATCTTACACTATAGTATTGGCAGCTTTACTTGTACTGAGTAGATTTCATACCACTACATCATAAAAAGTACATTTAATATGTACTTTTGCAATGCTGAAAGTAAATCTGTAAGGAATTTTACTGAAGAAAAAAACCAAAAGGAACATTAAGTCTTGTTTTTTTAAATGAGTAAATTATTGTTTTATTTCCCTAGGACACAAATACCAATTGATTAAACAGGAGCTGTTCAATCAATATGTCTTTTAAGCCAATGATTTAAAGGACAAATATAATATTGTTTCCTTCATAAATAATGTAAAAGTTTGATGTGAAATACCACTCTTTATTCAATAACTTTAAAGAGAATCATACTTCCTCAATATATCGTCGTATTTGTTATCAAATTTAGTAAAGGTTAAGGCCAATTAAGGATTTATATATGTGTCAGACCACCCATTCAAAATCTCTATCTATTCAACCATTTTTGTTCAATTTCCACAGCTTCCTAAATACTTTACCTCAAGTTTGACTTCATAGAAACCATGTATATCCTGAATTGCACATGTATCATCTTTCCACATGCCAATTTACAACCAATGGTTAAAGTCTTGTAGTGGAAAGTGAAAAGTATACTATGGAGCACAGTTATCCTCTATTTTAATGCAAACTCATGGACAAGTAAATTTTAGCTCAAAATGGTCTAAATATATTTCTCTTTCACCAAAAGTTTCATTTCTGCAAAGGAGTAGATTTGATAACACCTAAAACAGCCATCAAACGTTGAATTAATTCATGTGACTTTGGTTCTGTTAGTCTTGAATTTTAAAACAATCTATGTAAAAAACTTCTTAGAATTCAGTTGAAGAATACCGTCTTCTTTTGAGGTATCCATGTGCAGTAATTATTGTATAACGGTACATAATCATGTTTAAGATTATGCACAGGTTTATAAGAAATCATTAGTTCAGAATAAACATTAATTAATTTTTGCACTATTTAGATATCACATTAAAACATCATTCGACAGAACGATTGTTTTGTCTTGCCTCTTTTGCAACTCAGTTGTGTAGCTGATAAAATAATGTTGAGGTGACTTGGTGTACAACAGGTTTTTATTTGCTGTACTGAAGGAGTGTAGCCGGATTTCTCAGTCATTTTCTAAGAAATAAGTCAACTCTATTTGGTGTATAGAATAATTGATTTAGTTATATTCCTTAGTTACTATAAGTAATAGGTCAACTATATATTGCCTGTGGATTGATTTAAGGAGTATATGTCTTTCTAAAGGAGTTGACATGACTGTAACCTCATTTTCATGGTTTATTATTCAACATTGAGTTTTCATGATTATATCAGATTTTCTGATAGGGTTCAGTTGTCTTTGACCTTATTTTCAGGGATCATTGATCAATGATAAGTTTTTATGATACCTGCGATAAGACATTTATTGCATTTTACATTATAAGGAGTGTATAAGTATGCAGGCTGAGATAAGGTTTGAAAAGATTTTTTTTAGATTTTTTGTTCAGAAACATGGGTTGATTGTTGAAACAATTGAGTTATGTCCATTCATCCTACTGCTAGTTTTTTTCAGCTCCCCTGGCTCAAAAGGGCCAAGTGAGCTTTTCTCATCACTTGGCGTCCGTCGTCCGTCGTGGTGGTCGTCTTTTGTTAACTTTTACAAAAATCTTCTCCTCTGAAACTACTGGGCCAAATGAAATCAAACTTGGCCTAAATCTTCCTTAGGGTATCTAGTTTAAAAAATGTATCCGATGACCCTGCCCATCAACCAAGGTGGCCGCCATGGCTAAAAATAGAACATGGGGTAAAATGTAGTTTTTGGCTTATATCTGTAAAACTAAAGCATTAAGAGCAAATCTGACGGGGTAAAAATGTTCATCAGGTCAAGATCTATCTGACCTGAAATTTTCAGACGCATCAGACAACTCGTTGTTGGGTTGCTGCTCCTGAATTAGTAATTTTAAGGAAATTTTGCAGTTTTTGGTTATTATCTTGAATATTATAATAGATAGAGATAAAATGTAAACAGCAAAATTGTTCAGCAAAGTAAGATGTACAAAAAAGTCAACATGACCAAAATTGTCAATTGACCCCATAAGATGTTATTGCCTTTTAAATTCATTTTTTCACTATCATGACTATTTTTCTTAAATTTTTGTAATCTTATACAAAAATCTTCTCTGAAACTACTGGGCCAAATTAAACCAAACTTGGCCTAAATCATTCTTAGGGTATCTAGTTTAAAAATTTATCCAATGACCCCACCCATCAACCAAGATGGCCACCATGGCTAAAAATAGAACATTGAGGTCAAATGCAGCTTTTGGCTTATATCTCTGAAACTAAAGCATTAAGAGCAAATCTGATAGGGGTAAAATGTTTATCAGGTCAAGATCTATCTGCCCTGAAATTTTCAGATGCATCAGACAACCAGTTGTTGGGTTGCTGCCCCTGAATTGGTAATTTTAAGGAAATTTTGCAGTTTTTGTTATTATCTTGAATATTATAATAGATAGAGATAAACTGTAGGCAGCAAAACTGTTCAGCAAAGTAAGATCTACAAATAAGTCAACATGACCAAAATTGTCAATTGACCCCATAAGGAGTTATTGCCCTTTAAAGTCAATTTTTCACAATTATTTCGTAAATTTTTGTACTCTTTTACAAAAATCTTCTCCTCTGAAACTACTGGGCCATATTAAACCAAACTTTGCCTAAATCATCCTTAGGGTATCTAGTTTAAAAAAATGTATCCAATGACCCCACCCATTAACTAGGATGGTCGCCATAGCTTAAAATAGAACATAGGGGTTCACTATAGAAGTCTATGGGAAAATTGTAAAAAAACAATTTCAAATGATCACAACTTGAAAACAATTCAAATAATGATAAGGGGTCTTCAGTAACTATTGTAAGACTACAATGGGATGACCTGCCTTTAATTTAACTACTTGGCCAAATTAAACCAAACTTGGTCTCAATCATTATTGGGGTATCTAATACTATTTATTGATTTTAACCTTATTTTACATGATTTCCAAACCACAGTAGATACAGGTGCGCGACACAGGCTCTATACAGGTGCACGACACAGGCTCTTGAGAGCCTCTAGTTTAGGTTAAAAGTAGTTCGATGTAAAATGAATGTGATCTCAAAATTAAAGTTTCATTAGAAAACTTGTAATATCAAAATGAAACTTTCATTATACCCCTCACAAACAGCTAGTTACAAATAAAAAAAAAACTAATAAAACTTATCACTACAAGGAATAAATAGCTATGGCAGTCAATTATGATATATGCTTTCTCTCCACATTGGTAGCGTAAATAAATATCCATAGTAGAAAATGATATGTTATTAATGTTGAATAATAGTTTACAATCTCAGGAACAGCTGATATTTGTTTATATATATGAACAAAGTTGTTACTATTTTGCAGAACAACTAAGTACATAACATAACAGGTGCAATTACAAAAATAACATTCTTGTATTTATGTATGGACCAAACATGAATATCCTAATGTCTATAATACAAAGAAATCCCAGAGATGTGAGGCATAAAGCTATATGCTTCTTACCTCTAGAGATCTGTGGAATTCTTGCTGTAGGCCAAAATGTAAACACAGCAAAGTCTTATGGACTTGTCCTTGCTCTAGTAAAAATACACAATATACCAGAAATAAACATTTTAAAAGAAGGAAGAAATACAAAACATCAAAAACAGAAAATATAACTGTCCTTGACTCAAAATGCTTATTCTAATAAACTAGTGTGGCTAAACCAATGTAGGTATATACATTTTTCCAGTTAGACTCTAATAAATGTGAGCTGTATAGTACAGGCTCAAACTATTTACCAAACTGTGTGAGTAACGTTTTGATCAGTACATGACAAAGTTTCATCATATTTGATAAATGATACAGCTTATACCTAAAAAAAAAACATACACTACTTGTTCATTTAAATAAACATGAAACTGAGAATGACTACAGAATAACCTATACAAACTATCAAAATACTATAGTGAAAATGTTTCGTTACTTGGGAACTATGAGTGAATACATTTACAACACTACCTGAAGATGTGCTTTAAGAAATATAATCAGGGAAGAACAAGCTAAAGGGGAGGTAATCAAATTTACTTATTTACTTACAAACAATTTTGCTATACGTGGTAAAAGTTTCTTTCAACATCTCTGGCTTAATAGCTAGAAGGATAGTGATTATGAATTTGGTGTTGGGAGTTGCTTGCAGCTTGACCTTACTGCAAAAATTCACTAAACAGATTAATGTAGGGAACTGCAACTGAAAAAATTGAACTACACCTCAAAATCAAATAATTTTTAGTCAAAGGCTCAAATTTCAATGAATAATTTCATGAGGAAATCAAGAGTAAAATTAATACTTAATCATGCAATAACATTTCATTCACAACTACATGAATCACTTTAGACATGTCAATGGGACAATGTTTAAGAACAACAGACAATTATTGATACCACATTGGCAGTCTTGATGAAAATAAGGAGTCCTGTTTTAAAGGTCTTGTAAATGCCCAGATGTTGTTAATTTAGAAAGGATTAATAAACATTTCTCAACCATGTTTGGAAGAATAATCTCCTGCAAGTAACTTTCATATTATAATATATTTAAACATACATTTGTTTCTTGTTTTACACAATATGAGTTGAAAGTAAATTTTTTTTAAATTTTCAGAGTTGATAAAAAACGAGATAAATTGGAAAGAAAAGTTTTAGACAGTCAAGAGAGGGCATTTTGGGATGTTCATAGACCTGTGGTAAGTACTCTGATGGATAAAATTATATGAAAAGTCAAGCATATGGGATAAACTTATATGAAAAGCATACAAAAGTTTTGATTTGCCTAAACAGAGAGATAAGCACTATTGGTAAACCTTCAGCCTCCATGTGCATACCTGCTTTACAATGTCCAGTCAGTTGTGAGATATGTATGGACTAACAAACATGTTTAAAGATGCACCTTTTTCTTATAATCCACCAAAAAAGGAGTCTTATTACACTTGATACAGACCCAAGTTGTAGAGAGGTCAAACCAGTTATAAGTACACACAAACATCCTCTTTGCCTATCAAGACCATTTGTCATAAAAGTTGAATACACATAAATGAATCTTCACATCTGAATGTGTTAGCTATTTCTGTATTAAATTTTGTTTTTATCCATTCAATTCCATATGGTACCGTGATGAACACTAAAACAGTGGTATCAGAAGGTCGTTTTATGGGATATGTAGATTTCTTGAATAGATTCAGGCGTTTGATTGATACATGTGATACTTTTTAAAGATTTTTTTCCTTTTCATAGTTTCAGTTTTAGGGAGCAGTTCTTCATCTCAAGGTTTAATACAAAGAAAAAAAATTCAGACTTTCCTTTAATATTGAGGCTATTTGTAAAAAAAAAATCAACAATAAAAAATTAAAAGGATCATACTTTTTCTAACTTGGCAGTTGTTTCATAGTCCATCATGAAATATAAAAATAAGAAAAAATAACTCTCCACCAGACACCAAATGACATAGAAGATAACAACTATAGGTCACTGTACAGCCTTCAACAATGAGAAAAACCAATGCAATGAAAGCATACTTCATTAATTGAAATATGTAATAAAAGAGGTTCAGATGTAGTTAATAATAATAATAATTCTTTATTCAAAAACAATACAGCTTATAGAATATCATGATATAATACACCCACATGTTTGTCAACTAAGGACAAATAAATCTTACAAAATATTTTTACAACACATTACAAACCGAGAACTCTTATAAAACCATAGAAAAAAACAAGAGTAATTGTAAGTATTTTGGTTTGTTGCTTGATGAAAACAGTAAATCAGGCATGTTTATATAACAGAATTTGTTTACAAACTTTGGATTGAATATTTATTACAGTGAATGTGATAATTGACGTTAATAGTTGTGATCTTTAAGTGAGTGATAATTAAAAACCCTTCCTACAAAACTTTCTTCAATAAGTCAATATAAATAAGCACTAATTACAAAATGTTATCACTTTAGGTGTATTGCTGTTTTTATCATAAAAATGAATTGTAATGTCAGTGAAGCAGGTTATTAGTGCCTTATAATTTTTGCTAATATTTTTAGTCTAGTTCAAGTATAACATAAAGGAGTAAGTTTGGTAAGGGCCAATAAAATCCATTTTTGTAAGATAAGAAATGTTTCAAGTTGATGAAAAGACCTGTTAGAAAGTGAAATAGAACAATTTTTGTACAGCTTTTCTTATAAAGTGTTAACATTTACCACCCAAATAGACAGTAATTAGAGTTTTCACGAAATTCGACAAAAACGCCTGGATTTCAACTTTTAAAGTTTGGTCTAATAAAAATAGAGTGCCTCACCTCACCTCACCTCACCTCACCTATCCTCTTCATGCCGGTCGGCATTTAAGGCCCTGATACATTTTTCCATTGTACACGGTCTTTAGCTGCTGTTCTTGCTGTAGCCCAGCTGTTCCATCCAAGTGATGTTCTTTCAGTCTCTACAGTCCGTCTCCAGGTGGTTTTGGGACGTCCAACATTCCTCTTTCCCTCAGGTTTCCATGTCAGTGCAACTGAGCATATTCTGTTGGTATCCATCCTTAGTACATGGCCAATCCATCTCCATCGCCGTTCTATTATATCATCACTTAGCTTCTTTGTTCCAGCTTTTATGTGGAGGTTTTCGTTGGATATAGTATCGGGCCATCTTATTTTCAGTATCTGTCTTAAACATCTGTTTTGGAAGGTGTTCAATTTCTTTTGTCTTGTTCGGTGTTTTCCAGGTTTCACATCCATATAGTAGGACTGATGTGACTAAGCTGTTAAATAACCTGACCTTTGTTTTAAATGACAGTAACGATGATCTCCATATTTTTCTTAGCCTGTTAAATTGGCCTTTAGCTTTCTTCAACCTGTTGTCCATGTCATTGTCACAGCCACCTTTCGTTGTTACTATTCCTCCTAGGTAAGTGAAGGTATCAACATCCTCTAGGTTTTTATCATTTAACTTCACAGGGTTGTTATTTGTGGTGTTCATCCGCATTACTTTTGTTTTAAAGGTGTTAATCTTAAGTCCTATTTTGCTGGCATTCTCTTGAAGTTTATCTGTTTTCAGTTGTATGTGTTGGAATTTGGAAGACAGTAGTGCTAGGTCGTCAGCAAAATCAAGGTCTTCTAGTTTGGTGGTGAATTTCCATCTGATTCCTGTTTCATGATCTTTAATCGTTTGTTTCATGACATAGTCAATGGCTAACAGAAATAAGAAACCAGACATCACACATCCTTGTTTTACTCCCGTTTTTACTTTAAACCATTCCGATTGTATACCTTCGTCTATGACTGCACACTCAAATGAGTCGTATAACTGTGATGAGTTTGTCTGGGATGTGGTAAGCTTTTAAGATGGACCATAAGCTTTCCCTTTGGATGGAATCAAACGCCTTTTCAAAGTCTACAAAGTTGATGTACAAAGCATTCCATTCCGAACATTGTTCTATGATGTTTCTTAATGTGAAAAGTTGTTCGGTAGTGCTTTTACCCCTTCTGAAGCCAGCTTGTTCTTGTCTCAGCTCTTCATCTATTCCTCCTTGTATTCTTTGGATAATGATTTTTGTGAATACTTTACTTGGCACAGAAAGTAGTGTTATGCCTCTGTAGTTATCGCAGCATGTTCGATCTCCTTTCTTTACTATTTTAACTATCAGACCTTTATTCCACTCTTTTGGTATTTCCTCTCCAATCCATATCATATTGTAAAGTTTATGTAAATACTTGGTGGTTGTTATTGTATCTGCTTTTAGTATCTCAGCTGTTATGCCATCTATGCCTCCTGACTTCCCATTTTTTATACGACTGCAAAAAATTTTTTGTGGTTGTATATTGGTATGACGTTACGTCGTCGTCGTCCGTCGTCGTCCGAAGACACATTGGTTTTCGCACTCTAACTTTAGTTTAAGTGAATGGATCTCTAGGAAATTTTACCATAAGGTTCAATACCACAAAAGGAAGGTTGGGATTGATTTTGGGGTTATGGTACCAACAGTTAAGGAATTAGGGGCCAAAAGGGCCAAAATAAGCATTTTGTAACTTCCAGACAATAACTTGTGTGTAAGTGTATGGATCTCTCTGACATTGTACCACAAGGTTCCATATCACAAAGGGAATGCTGGGATTGATTTTGGGGTAATTGCCTCAAAATTTTAGGAATTAGGGGCCAAAAAGGGCAAAATAAGCATTTTTCTAGTTTCAGGACAATAACTTGTGTGTAAGTGTATGGATCTTTCTGAAATTGTACTACAAGGTTCCATATCACAAAGGAAAGCTGGAATTGAGTTTGGGGTAATGCCCTAAACGTTTAGGAATTAGGGGCCAAAAGGGTCAAAAATAAGCATTTTCTAGTTTCCAGACAATAACTTGTGTTTAAGTGTATGGATCTCTCTGAAATTGTACTGCAAGGTACCATACCTCATTGAAGGCTGGGATTGAGTTTGGGGTGATGAATCATAAGGGGTTCAAAAATTGGGGGATTTATTTTCCCCTTTTTCTTCCTTTTTTCCTTTTTTTTTTCTTTAAAATTTTCCATTTTAAGTTGGTTATTTCTGATTTATATTTAAAAGCAAATAATAATGATATGGCAGGAGATACACACCAAACAGGATGTGTAAATAATTATATAATAAGTATTGTGCAATAGCAAGAAATTTTCAATTGCACAGTATTGCGCAATAGCAAGAAATCTTCAATTGCACAGTATTGCACAATAGCAAGAAATATCCAATAGCACAATATTGCACAATAGCAAGAAATTGTCAATTGTACAGTATTGCGCAATAGCAAGAAATATTCAATTGCACAGTATTGCGCAATTGCAAGAAATATTTAATTGCACAGTATTGTGCAAAAGACGATACTTTGTATAAATTGCTTATTTCTTGACCAATTTCAATGGGGTTTTATTCTTGAATTCTTGGGGTTCTTTAATATGCTGAATCTAACCGTGTATTAAGTTTTTGGATTTTGGGCCCGTTTTAAATTGGTCCACATTGAGGTCCAAAGGGTCCAAAATTAAACTTTGTTTGATTTCATCAAAATTGAATTATTGGGGTTCTTTGATATGCGAATCTAACCGTGTATTTAGATTCTTAATTTTTGGTCCCGTTTTCAAATTGGTCTACATTAAGGTCCAAAGGGTCCAAAATTAAACTTAGTTTGATTTTAACAAAATTGAATTCTTAGGGTTCTTTGATATGCTGAATCTAATCATGTATTTAGATTTTTGATTATGGGCCCAGTTTTCAAGTTGGTCCAAATTGGGGTCCAAAATTAAACTTTGTTTGATTTCAACAAAATTGAATATATGGGGTTCTTTGATATGCTGAATCTAACCATGTATTTAAATTCTTAATTTTTGGTCCCATTATCAAATTGGTCTACATTAAGGTCCAAAGGGTCCAAAATTAAACTTAATTCGATTTTAACAAAATTTGAATTCTTAGGGTTCTTTGATATGCTGAATCTAAACATGTCTTTAAATTTTGATTATGGGCCCAGTTTTCAAGTTGGTCCAAATCGGGTCCAAAATTAAACTTTGTTTGATTTCAACAAAAATTGAATATATTGGGTTCTTTGATATGCTGAATCTAACCATGTATTTAGATTTTTGATTTTGGGCCCCATTATCAACTTTGTCCACATTGAGGTCAAAGGGTCCAAAATTAAACTTTGTTTGATTTCAACAAAATTGAATATATGGGGTTCTTTGATATGCTGAATCTAACCGTGTATTTAGATTCTTAATTTTGGTCCTGTTTTCAAATTGGTATACATTAAGGTCCAAAGGGTCCAAAATTAAACTTAGTTTGATTTTAACAAAATTGAATTCTTAGGGTTCTTTGATATGCTGAATCTAATCATGTATTTAGATTTTTGATTATGGGCCCAGTTTTCAAGTTGATCCAAATTGGGGTCCAAAATTAAACTTTGTTTGATTTCAACAAAATTGAATATATGGGGTTCTTTGATATGCTGAATCTAACCATGTATTTAGATTCTTAATTTTTGGTCCTGTTTTCAAATTGGTCTACATTAAGGTCCAAAGGGTCCAAAATTAAACTTAATTTGATTTTAACAAAATTGAATTCTGAGGGTTCTTTGATATGCTGAGTCTAAACATGTCTTTAGATTTTTGATTATGGGCCCAGTTTTCAAGTTGGTCCAAATCAGGGTCCAAAATTAAACTTTGTTTGATTTCAACAAAATTGAATATATGGGGTTCTTTGATATGCTGAATCTAACCATGTATTTAGATTTTTGATTTTTGGGCCCGTTATCAACTTTGTCCACATTGAGGTCAAAAGGGTCCAAAATTAAACTTTGTTTGATTTCAACAAAATTGAATATATGGGGTTCTTTGATATGCTGAATCTAACCATATATTTAGATTTTTGATTTTGGGCCCGTTATCAACTTTGTCCACATTGAGGTCAAAAGGGTCCAAAATTAAACTTTGTTTGATTTCATCAAAAATTGAACTCTTAGGGTTCTTTGATATGCTGAATCTAACCATGTATTTAGATTTTGGATATTGGACCATAATAGGTGAATGTCCAATTTAAATTTTTTTTAAGTTCTTAGACCACATTCATTCTGTGTCAGAAACCTATGCTGTGTCAAATAGTCAATCACAATCCAAATTCAGAGCTGTATCAAGCTTGAATGTTGTGTCCATACTTGCCCCAACTGTTCAGGGTTCGACCTCTGCGGTCGTATCAAGCTGCGCCCTGCGGAGCATTTTATTAACCTTTTCAATGCTTTTGAAATTTCCTCTTTCCTGATTGGACCTGTATCTATCTCTCTTTCCTCGATTTCATAGTTTAAATTGATGTTAAATGGTATTTCAGGTTCAGGTCTGTTCAAGACTTCTTGAAAGTGTTCTTTCCATCTTTTAAGTTTTTCGTCATGGTTAGATAATGGATTTCCAGACTTATCTTTGATGACTTGAGGTGGTTTCTGTTTTTCATTACAAATTGTTCTTGTTACTTCATATACTGTTTTCATCATACCATTGCTTGCTGCTTTTTCTGCTTCTTCTATTAAGTTGTCTGTCCATTGCCTTTTGTCGTTTCTCATACTTTTCTTCACCTCCTTGTCTTTGTCACTGTACTTGGCATGTAAGTTGTTCTTAACTCGTTCTGATCTACTGTTGTTAGTTCTTTCCTTTAGTTTTCTTCTCTCATCTACAAGTTTCCACGACTCATTGGAGATCCAGGGCTTTTGCCCACGCTTTTTGAAACCTAGTGTGTTAGTTGCTGTTTCTTTATAGCATTTTGTTATACCTTCCCAGAATGTTTCTATGTCCTCTAGTTCGTCTAAGAGTTGGAACCTGTTCTTTAGCTCGATTGAAAATGCTTTTCTTACTTCTGGACGTTGTAGTTTGGTGGTATCGAATCTCTTTCTTGAAGTATCTGTTACTATTTTGTATTTCTTAAGTTTGATTCTTAATTTGCACTTGAGGAGTTCGTGATCGCTGCCAATGTCTGCTCCTCTCATAGCTCTTGTGTCCAGTATTGATGTTCTGTGTTGTCTAGTAACCAGGATATGGTCTATTTGATTTTCTGTTTTCTTGTTTGGTGATATCCATGTTACTTTGTGTTTGTCTTTGTGTGGAAAGATAGTGCCAGTAATGACTAAGTTGTTCCTTTGACAAATATCAAGGAGGTTTTCTCCATTTTCGTTTCTTCTCCCTATTCCATGCCTTCCCATAATGTTCTCATGACCTTCATTGTTCATCCCAACCTTTGCATTAAAGTCTCCCATTACTAAGAGGATGTCATGTTTAGGTGTTCCTGCTATGACTCTATCTAGCTGTTCTATGAAGCTTTCTTTTGTTTCATCTGTAGCATCGTTGGTCGGTGCATATACAGTGATTATACTTATTTTAATGGTTGATGTGTGAAATCTGGCATACATAAATCTCTCAGTGATTGGCTTCCATTCAATCAGTGCCTTTTTTGCTCGGCTTGACAGCATCATTCCAACTCCTGCCTGATGTACGGGTAGTCCATCATTCCTGCCTGAGTATAATAATACTTTACCATTTTGAAGTGTAAGCTTTCCACTGTCTAGCCATCTGACTTCGTTTAAGGCTAGTATTTCTATATTGTATCTGTCCATTTCCCTCTCCACTTCTGCAGTTTTACCTGTGGCATACATAGTTCTTACATTCCAACTGCCTAGAAGTATATTATCTTTTGGTGTACACAAGGGTGTCAGCTTGTGGACTTCCCGTGGGCTTTTATCCACCAGCGTCATGTCCCTCAAACCATGTTGTACAGCAGAGGTGTTATCCTCATGCTGATTTCTAAATGTATCTTGGGTTTCCGTAATCATCGATTTTTTACTCTGTCTGGTGATTAGCCATACAAGAAAGCTATTACCTGTAGGATGGAGTTTTGTTGTCTAGGTTTTCCTTCCCATAGATGGTTGCCTGCCATGTCTGACGAGTTCCATCTTCCCGGCTTTTCTTTCTGGGTCTGCTCCCATAGCCTTTTGATCTTCCCAGATCTAACCACAAGGCAGCGGTACTATTTACCCATAGTTGGGACAAGGTTGATGAGTGCAAGGGCGTGTCCACGCGCCGATGGGCCTACACACTGCATCTCTAGGGCCCTTGCTGCTCCGAGATCCTCTACAATAATGCCTAGAATGCTAGATCCTAGTTACCATGTGCTGTCGCGGGGAGGCATTGTAGAAGTCTTGAATAGTGTAGAGGCTATGTACTGGCAGAAAGACTTACGCACTCGGCTTTCTTTTCACCCATAAAGTAGGCTAGCCAGCGGTGATAGAGGGCCTATGGCCCTAACCACACTAGACGCATACACAATCCTGTGGTACAGACCACCAGCACACAATAAAAATAGAGTGCAGGCTTCAACAAACTAAATATTCAAGTCAGATATGTAAAATGTTATCATAAACAATATGTTAAAAGATCTTTTTTGTCCAGGCATGCGCTCTATGTGTCCAGTCCAGAAAATCAATGAAATTTTACCTGTTTTCATTGAATTTATGTGGATATTGGTCAATAAATCCTTATTTAAAATTTTACCTAGTCATAGCCTTATCGAACCTACTCCTAAAATATACATGTCTTTATCCTCAAACTGGTAATTTTATCAATCGTAGAAAATCAAAACCAAATTATATTTGTTTAGTCTTGATGAAAATCCCAAACACAAAACTGAACACAGAAAAAAAAAAACAAAACCAAAAACTGTAGTTTAAATAAGGTTTTAAACTTTATCAATTTTAATGAACCATAAAATGTAAGTCATGGTTTCATTTTCTTTATAGATTCACCATAGAGTTTACAGATGACTGAATACAGATTTCTGGAATTAATTTAATGGAATATATTTGTTTAAATATTAAATGATGAATCAATCTTTATTTTATAATATCTTTATAAATTGGAGAAACAGTAATCTTTTCCTGAGAGTATTGGATAGAAAAAAAATGCAAAATTGTTATTATAAATGTTTGTGTTCATTTAATAAGATAGCATGTATTTTTTATTTCAGCCAGGATGTGTAAATACAACAGAAGTAGATATAAAGAAAGCATGTCGGATGAACAGGCACTCAAAAATGACAAGGGTAGGAGTTTTAAAAGTAATAGGCTTTTATTTTGTTATGAATTGGGCTGTTAGTTCTTTCTATTGAATTGTTTCATATTTTTCATGTCTGGGCCTTTTATAGCTGACTATACCGATGCATTTCATTTGCTCACTAAAATCATTACATTTGCACACAGCTTTTGATTACATTTGCGCGCATTTATTTTACAGGTAAATACAGGAAAAAACAAGTAGATTATATTTATTTACTTAATTATTTATTAAATACCCCTTCTGTTAGTCTAAGTGCCTTCCTCACCAACGAGGAGAAGGAAGAGGGTTTTCAAGCAGGATTAGTTAATTTTATTATGCACAAGCACCAAGTCCTTGAAATATATACATATAAAATTGTAAAACCATAGCAAATATAAGAGTAAAAGTACTGATTATACCTGCAGGTACATGCTGAATATTTGAAGCCAACGGGTTTAAGAAAGTAAATTCATTTAAATTCTCTGAATCTATATTCTGGTATTATCGGATATTGCTACATCAAATACTCAGTTTTTTTCTTTCTCACTTCCAAGTACAACTGCTGATGTTTCAAGCTCGCTTAGTTTGATATATCTGGTGGTTTTGAAATTTTGAAATAATGTAAAGAAACACAAAAATACATGAATAATCACTTAATATTAATTTTTTTCGAACTTATATGAAATATATATGATTTAAAATGATAAATATGTTCAAAATTAATAACTATTGACATATTTATTATAAATTATCTTTATATTTACCTGTATTACCTTTAAAATGAATGCTTGCAAATGTAATAAAAAGCTGCACACATACGCAAACAAATTTAATCCTCAAATGCGTGCAAATCTAATGCGCCCGACTATATGGCATGGGTTTTTCTCATTGTTGAAGGCCATACAGTTGCCAATAATTGCTTCCATCCACTTCATTTGATCTCTGGTGGATAGTTGTCTCATTGGCAATCATACCACATCTCCTTCTTTTATTTTGAATATATCTGCAAGGTTATCCAGACGAGATATGCATTTCAAACCATTTCAGTTTAATTAGGTTAATACTATATCAGTCCAACTGTGTGATCAGTTCTACTGTGGAATGGATAGGATAGCAAGAATATTTGTGCTGATTCATTGATTTTCTTATTGCTTCACGTTGTATTAATATGACAGTAACTGGTCTGCGGAATGTAAAATTTCAAACTGAAATTGCCACTCCAGTACCTTGCTTTACATTAGTTATAAGAGGATTTAAAGTCAGAGTCTATGATGCTGAAAATAACTTTTGGTAACCCATTATATGTTTCAAAAAGATATCAAAACGGAGTTCCTGTTAAAAAATATTGGAGAAAAACTGTGAATTTCTAATTGTAACAAGTACTGGACCAAACAAAAAAATTCTTTTAGAAAAATTACATTTTGAAATATGGGTCATTTGAAATTCCCTGTAAAATCATTTTACAACTATTTTGGTATAACATGTTATATCTTTAGAAATAACTATTGTTTCAATTTAAGAAATATCACATAAATTATGAATACCTATGTTTTTATTTTAGCCAAATTATGCTGTCCCTGGTGGTAGGTTAAGTCCTAGTGTATCAGAGGCAGATTTACACAATCCATGTGAAAGTTTACGACATGAGGTAGAAACTAATAGATTTATGGCTATGCCAATCTATAAAGCAATTAGAGTTATCCCCCATTGATCACAAATACAACAGATAGGCAAACACATCGTTTTAGGGCTGAACTCATTTGTGGCTTTCTAAACATATTCTTAAAAATAAAATTTTGTGAAACGATCATATTATTTAATGAATGCATCTGTTAGTTATGAGAGAACTACACTTACACTGATTGATTGATGGGTGTTCAATACCATATTAACAACCAGGCTATGTCACCGCCGGACAAAAGTTCAATCTCTAAAAAAAATAATTGCTTTAAAAAATATAACATCTGAAATAACAGCAAAATAAGGTTTTAAACAAGCAAAAATAAAATTATATTACTATATGGAAATAAAGAGATGTGGTATGATTGCCGTTGATACAACTATCCACCAAAGACTAAGGGACAAGGATGAGAACAACTACCTGAAACCATACAACCTTCAACAATGAGGAAAACACATACTGTTGAGTAAGCTATAAAAATCCAATGCTATAAAATTCCCAAGATATCAAATGGAGTAATTCAAAGGGAAAACCAACAGATTGATTTACAATAAAACTATGTAAAACAACAGGCACATAAAGGCAAAGCATGTTGCAATTCTGCCTTTACAGTCAAATACAAACTTAACCAAACTGATCAGTTGATAAAATATATATTTCCAACTGCTACAGGAAGACTGTAGCAAGTCAGCAAAATTACTAGTGTAACTTTGAATTGATTTAATTTTGAATGGAATTAATATTCTATTTTTTTGGTGTTTGAATTTTGGTAAGAACTGATGTGTGATCATTTGCAATCACACTTCTAACATTGCTGACTTGCTCAACATGAACCTTTGTATAAAACATTTTACCAACCAATCAGTAACCGGTAGTAAATGATACAAACTCTTATATTAGTAAGAATTTTAGAAGACTGCAAAGGCAGGACAGCAAACATTAATAGTATTACTGAGATGTATTTTATGACATGTATGAATGCTATAAAATCTTTACATTTTTTCAAAACATATTTTTGTTGAAATACACTGAGATTGTTGTTCATTTAGTAAAATGCATGCATATGTTATACTGTTATGTCCTATTAGACATCTAGCGATAAACATTCTGAATGGCACAATGTAATAATGTTTATTCTTCTAAAATTCACTAAAATAAAGGTAAATAGAGAGGACTTGCATAGTATTTATATTTTTATGCCCCCGCCCTAGCGGAGGGGGCATTAAGTTTTACCCTTGTCTGTCTGTACGTACGTATGTATGTACGTACATACATACGTACATGCGTATATCCGTACGTCCCAAAATTGGTTTCCGTTCTCTAACTTTAGTTTGCCTCAACCAAATGTTATGAAACTTATACACAATGCTTATTAGCACAAAACACACATCAAGTTTGAATTTTGGTGGCGTAACTTTTACCGTTCTAGAGTTATGCCTCTTTACAAACAGAAAAATTGCTGAATTTTTTGTTTCAGTTCTCTTACTTAAGTTTGCCTCAACCAAATGTTATGAAACTTATACACAATATCTATTACCACAAAACTCAGATCAAGTACAAATTTGGGTAGTGTCACTTTTACCGATCTAGAGTTATGCCCCTTTACAAATGGAAAAATTGCTGAATTTTTCGTTTCTGTTCCCTTACTTAAGTTTGCTTCAAATAAATGTTATGAAACTTATAAACAATGCTTATTACCACAAAACTCAGATCAAGTACAAATTTGGGTAGCGTCACTTTTACAGTTCTTGAGTTATGTCACTTTATAACATTATATGCAAGCGGGGGCATCATCTGTGTCCCATGGACACATTCCCAATTTATTTTATCAAGAATCTAACAAATTAAAAAAGTAGAACAGATGTTAGGAAAGTACTTAACAGGAGGCACTAGATGCATGCATATATTATGCATAATAAAAAACTTTTGGAATTGGTGAATTAAATACATGAATAAAGTTGAATCAACTTACTGATTTTGCAAATGTTACTTCGTGTTACCCAGCAGCTCAGCGGCTCAATGATTAAATTTTTCTGATGAAAAGTTTAAGTAATACAAATTTCTGTTCTAAACTTTCATACGGTCTTTTTATACAACATCTTTTATATTAAATTGTATCAATTGTTTATATGATAAGTTTTAAATTATTTATATTTTCAGATTGAAGTTTTAAAGAAAAATTAGAAAACGAAGAATAAAAATTTCCAAAGTTACAGAGAGGTATAATTAAGCATAAAATAGAATATGTATGATATGCAAATCTGGCTAACTTTAACTGTAGATAATCCTTTAAATTTTAACACAGTTGATATTACTTCAAAAGAATAAAATAAGAAGGTAATTCAAAATATATATTTACTTGTTTTCACAAAATGGCTAAAGAAAAAAAAAATGAATGTTATATTAGTGAGTGGCGGACATTAACATAAAATGATACACATTGTATTTCTAAATCATATGAAAAATGTGATATATTTTTCTAAGTCATATTAATGGTACATTGCATTACTAAGTCATATCAATGATATATTGAATTAGTTAGACCCCGTTCACACTAGCATTTTTTTTAATCGATCTAAATAAAACCAGTTAGTGTTCACATTATCTTTAATCATAATGATCTCTATCGGTCTAATTTGAACGACTGCGTTCACACTACAAGTAAAAATGCAATCCATCTGACCCAATTACCCGTAAAACTGTAAATATTGTGTATAAATAGAAACAATTAATCAAATTTATTTGTTGATACACACACTTAAAAAAAAAAATAGATGAAGTTATTGTTTCTCTTGAATCACAAGTTCAAATTTTCATACTGGTGTTCTTGGAGTTTTCATTAATTTTGAAATAAAAAACTGTAGCAAAGAATTTACAACATGAAGAAATGCTGCAGTTTCTGAAAAGAAAAAATCAACAGAAAAAAAGAAGACACAGATTTCGCAAATTTATGCAAATGCGAAGACAACTTTTTTTCCTGTTTGTTTACACAAATTTCTGTTAACAGAGAAATATGGATTAAACAACGAACCAAAGATATATACAGGAATGTTATGTTATTACACAACGTGTAGTTTTGCCGCTAAACATGCGCATAAACTATTTTCGTTTCAATCGTACTAGTTTAAACCGATCTTTGCGTTCACATTTAAAGTTAGATCGGTTTACTTTAGATCAATTCAAACTAAATCACTCTTTTGGTGTTTTAGTTTAGACCGATTAAAGATCGATTCAAAGCGTTCACATTAGCCCTTCAGTAGATCTAAAGTGAACCATTCTAGTTTAAATCGATCTAAATGTCCTAGTGTGAACGGGGTCTAAGTCATATATATCATTGTTACATTGTATAATTTCTAAGTCATTATCAAAGCAGCATCAGTTTCAATGAAGTTTAATATTCTGAATTGTATGCAATTTATAGGACAATTTTAAAATGAAAATGTTTTGCTTCAGTCGACACAAACTAATGAAATGTTTTATTTTGTAGTTATGTATCCTATTTTGACCAGTATGCTGAATTTGATGCATTTATTACTCCCCCTGACCCATCAAATCCATGGATCTCAGACTATATAGATTTCTGGGAACAGGAAAAAACAGTGTAAGTCAAGTTACAAAGTTCAGTACCAAATTCATTGTGAAATGCATAGGAAAGATTATAGACAATCTGTGTGTGTGTTTTGGAGATTATTTTTTTAAGGTGGGAGGGCTATAAAGATGTCTGGGAACAGGAAAAAACAGTGCAAGTCAAGTTACAAAGTTTAGTAACAAATTCATTGTGAACTGCATAGAAAAGTGTGTAGTAGACAAAATGCATCTACAATCCTACCAGTTATAACCCAGTACTTATGAAATTGAAAGAGCATAACTAGAAGCTTGTTTAAGACAGAGCAGATTGTCTGGTCTGATGTTTCATCTATGATTGAGATGATATTTAATGAAAAGCAAATACTTCAGAAGTCAAAATGTCGTAATAAAGGTAATTAGGTTCAAGATTCTGAAAATGCCCATATTGACATTGACATTGAAATGACTTCTTTTACTCCCAGTTGGACTTTTATTAATGTTTCTTCCTTCAATGTAAAAGTGTAAAATGTGCATTAAGTTAGTTTGAACCTGTTATTAGTAAGTGTTATGATAGAGAAAATATGTTGTAAGTATCAAGAAAAAGCAAAGTTGATGTAAAACTGAGACTTTGTATTTTTTGGGGGTATTTTATTGGCGTAAGCCATAAGCATTTATTTCCGCATAGAATTTTGATAGCTATTTGATTGGTAAAATTTACGCATTACTTTATTATTTTAGCATACTAATTAACAAAATGTCTTGATATTTGTCATTTAGATATCCACATGATCATAATAAATCCCATCATTGTACTGTATACTTCTAATTGCTATGTATATGAAAAATAATGTTTTGAATGTTTCCAATACCCAGTTTTATAGCTTTATAATTAGAAGTCTGTATGGGTATATTTTGTAGCAACCCTCGTGATATACCACAACGCAGAGTAAAAAGATGGGCTTTTTCTATAGAAGAACTACTATGTGATCCTGCTGGGAAGGAACAATTTAGTAAATTCTTAGATAAAGAATTCAGTGGGGAAAATTTAAAGTAAGTTGTGACACCTATTTTAAACAATTAGGAATATATTGGCACTTTTATTCAGCTTCAATTTTGCAAACACCATTCTTAGTATCAATTCGCTGTTACAGAGTCTAATGCATTCTGGGTAGTATTTTCAAAAGTGTACACCAAAACGTCGTGATTGGTCAAAAACGTCCTAAACAATGAAAATTTAACCAATGATGTGATGTTATTTTCATTTTGGGGTACAAACAATGAAATTACCCACAATCCTTTAGATTCTAAAATGGTCAATCGGAGGAGACCTTCTGACTAAATAAAGGCATTGGAAGTACAGAACTTAACAATAGACTAAAAAAACTCACATTTAATGCATTGATATATTTGTTATGATGAAAAAAAAAAAAAAATGTATTGCTAATGCCTCGGACTAATATAGGATGGGGATGCTAGTAAGACTTATATGAAAAAGATGTGTAACAATCTTATATTTATCAGAGCTTGCCGACTATAATCAATAAAATAGAATGTTTAAACAAATGTATATCCCCGGAAAATGATACAAATGAATTGCAAATTAAAGAAAAATTGTTATTATTCTGGCTTGTGTAACAAATCCATGATTGCTACCTTATAGATATTGAGTTAAACAGTGTTTCTAAATAGATACTTATTTTTCTATTTGCAGATTTTGGTTAGCATGTCAAGATTTAAAATGTCTACCTATTAGAGAAGTAAATTTTAAAGTTACTGAAATATTTTCGTAAGTAGACTTCAAGTTATAAAGAAGAATTGTGTTCTGAGCTGACTGTTGTGAATTGTAATTTAAAGAAAAAATAGTATAACTATGAATAAAATCTGATGACAATGGCACATTTTTTGAAAGACAAAAGAGGTCAAAATACCGTCTTTTAGGATTGAATGAAACAGTGTCTTTTACTGGATTATTCATTTCAATGATGTCATATCTTCTCATTCCAAGTTAAGAAATAGAAATCTACCATTCAATTGGCTTGGTGATACCTATAAATGAAGTTTTAGCAGACAAGTCCAAATACTTGTAAACTTGCAAGTAAAATGGTGTTTTTTTGTTACAACCTTTTTAACAAACTTTTGACAGCCAATTGTTTCACCATAAAAACACTGCATATGGGATAGCTTTGTATTTAGTACATTTGTATACATTCCATTTCAAGTTATCACCAGGTTATCAGAATATGATAGACTAGGAAAATATATTTTTTACACTATGAAAGTCCTACATACCTTAAACTAATTATTCTTCTTGGGGGAAAATATATCAAATGAGCTTGCTTCTTAACTAATGTGTCAAGCTACACATGATTTACCTTCAAAATTTTATGGCTATTTAGACTGACTTTACAAAGTTTTACCAAATAATACATGTTAAAACTGAATAAAAAGAATTCAAACTAGAGGCTCCCAAGAGCCTGTGTTGCTCACCTGATTCTACTTTGGTTTTGGAAATTATGTAAAAATAGACAAAAATCATAACAGATATTCTAATAATAATTGAGGCCAAATTTTGTTAAATATTGGCCCCGTAATTTAATCAAAAGCAGAAGACTTTTGTAAAGTACAGAAATTACCAATAAATTCATTGAAATTGTAGAAAATGACTTTATAAGGACAATGACAAATCAACTACAAAGTAACAACACTTGGTCAGCACCTCAAAAGAAACATTCATACCATGTTTCGTTTCAATCCATTAAGCGGTTTTCTAGAAGAAGACATTTGTATATATTTCCCATAGGGTCCTTTGTTAAACTAAGTCCCCCGCTGGCGGCCATCTTGGATGATGGATGGCCTACAAAGTTACAACACTTGGTCAGCACCTCATAAGGAACATTCATGCCATGTTTTATTTCATTCCATTTAGTGGTTCTCTAAAAGAAGACATTTGTATTTATTTCCCATAGGGTCCTATGTTAAACTAAGTCCCTATCTGGCTGCCA
Organism: Mytilus coruscus; assembly: GCA_017311375.1. Lineage (NCBI taxonomy): Eukaryota > Metazoa > Mollusca > Bivalvia > Mytilida > Mytilidae > Mytilus > Mytilus coruscus. The sequence continues at coordinate 67,863,218 of CM029599.1, forward strand.
TCTTGGATGATGGTTCGGCTTCAAAGTAACAACACTTGGTCAGCAATTCAAAAGGAACATTCATGCCATGTTTGGTTTCATTCCATTAAGTGGTTCTCTAAAAGAAGACATTTGTTTGTATTGTCCATAGGGTCCTATGTTAAATGAAGTCCCCCCCACTGGCGGCCATCTTGGATGATTGATCGCCTACAAAGTTACAACGCTTGGTCAGCACCTCATAAGGAACATTCATGCCATGTTTTATTTCATTCCATTTAGTGGTTCTCTAAAGAAGACATTTGTATGTATTTCCATAGGGTCCTATGTTAAACTAAGTCCTCGCTGGTGGCCATTTTGGATGATGGATCGGCTACAAAGTAACAACACTTGGTCAGCACCTCTAATGAACATTCATGCTATGTTTTGTTTCATTCCATTCAGTGGTTCTCTAAAAGAAGTCATTTTTATGCATTTCCCATAGGGTCCTATGTTAAACTAAGTCCCTCACTGGCGGCCATTTTGGATGATGGAACGGCCACAAAGTAACTACACTTGGTCAGCACCTTGTAAGGAACATTCATGCTATGTTTTGTTACATTCCATTCAGTGGTTCTCTAAAAGAAGTCATTTGTATGCATTTCCCATAGGGTCCTATGTTAAACTAAGTCCCTATCTGGCTGCCATCTTGGATGATGGTTCGGCTTCAAAGTAACAACACTTGGTCAGCAATTCAAAAGGAACATTCATGCCATGTTTGGTTTCATTCCATTAAGTGGTTCTCTAAAAGAAGACATTTGTTTGTATTGTCCATAGGGTCCTATGTTAAATGAAGTCCCCCCCACTGGCGGCCATCTTGGATGATTGATCGCCTACAAAGTTACAACGCTTGGTCAGCACCTCATAAGGAACATTCATGCCATGTTTTATTTCATTCCATTTAGTGGTTCTCTAAAAGAAGACATTTGTATGTATTTCCCATAGGGTCCTATGTTAAACTAAGTCCCTCGCTGGTGGCCATTTTGGATGATGGATCGGCTACAAAGTAACAACACTTGGTCAGCACCTCCTAATGAACATTCATGCTATGTTTTGTTTCATTCCATTCAGTGGTTCTCTAAAAGAAGTCATTTTTATGCATTTCCCATAGGGTCCTATGTTAAACTAAGTCCCTCACTGGCGGCCATTTTGGATGATGGAACGACCACAAAGTAACTACACTTGGTCAGCACCTTGTAAGGAACATTCATGCTATGTTTTGTTACATTCCATTCAGTGGTTCTCTAAAAGAAGTCATTTGTATGCATTTCCTATAGGGTCCTATGTTTAACTAAGTCCCCCGCTGGCGGCCATCTTGGATGATGGATCAGCTACAAAGTAACAACACTTGGTCAGCGCCTCATAAGGAACATTCATGCCATGTTTGGTTTTATTCCATTCAGTGGTTCTCTAGAAGAAGTTCAAAATGTAAAAAGTTAACGACGACGACGGATGATGACGGACGACGGACGATCGACACCAAGTGATGAGAAAAGCTCACTTGGCCCTTCAGGCCAGGTGAGCTAAAAAGGGAAAAACAAGTCAGCATACTTCGTCAATTTATTTTTGCATCTTCATTGTAAATATGTAGTATTGGTTGAAGTTGTTAGAAATATTAACATGCTTTATCATTTTGATATGAAAAACAATATAAATAAAATTTCCAAAAGATTCCTGATGAAAAAATAAATAAATCATTCTCTTGGCCTGCATGTGCATCACATGATCATTTTTCCAGGTGACTAATTTTAGGTTAGGGTTATTTTGAAAAACACAAATGAATGAAAAAGCGCAATATGTCGACATTTCACTCAGAAAGTTAATTTAGTTTTGGTAGTTTATTTGTCTTTGGTGTCTTAAAATATCTGCTAATCTTTGTGAATGTGCTCCTGATAAGCACAATAAATTTAGAAAATGCCTGATGTAATTGATTTATGGGAACAAAATGTAATCTGTAGGATGGAATTTGTAAAATATCAAGGTAGATATATCAAACAAAATAAACAAGAGACATTTATCATTCTTCTTAAAGATCTTTAACATTGTTTTTTTGAAAGGTGTTTTCCTTTCAACTTGTGAAAATTGTTATCCCATTGCAACTGAAGAGGTTGTTGTGTAAAGCAAGTACAGTATAATTTTATTCATAGTTATTCTGTTTTTTTTTACAATATCACATAAGGAATTCACCAGCTTTGAATGAATAATGGCAATGAAAATGTATAAATTTTGTCTTTGGTTGCAATGTTTTTGAAGATTCTTAAAAAAGGTGTACATATAAAAAGAAGATGTGGTATGATTACCAATGAGACAACTCTCCACAATAGACCAAATGACACAGAAATTAACAACTATAGGTCACCATACGGCCTTCAACAATGAGCAAAGCCCATACCGGTTAGTCAGCTATAAAAGGACTATTTTCCAGCATTCAAATGGAGATTTATGTGGTAAAAAGGTATCAATTTTTGAAAAGAAATCTATGAATTTAAGTCTCTAAAATTTTATTTATAGAGTATTTTTTCATCTTTTTTTAGCGCATTCTATACAAATTTACAACTAATTAAATAAATTAGTTTTTCGAGTCAAACTTCATTATGTCATTGTTGTATGCAAAATCTGACAACATTTGAAACACTATTCCTAGGCCTTAATTAAAACCTTGAATAATTTTCTTCAAAGCATTTGAATATATGATGAAGGGTAAAATTTATAAAAGTCAAATGATATGTGTATCAACCCACGACTAGAATTGGCATTCAAACTGCTTCCTTTCATTGGACAAAACTTTACAGTGATATATGAAGGGATATTTATTTATTTTCAGAGAATTTTTAGCTCCAGGTGCTCATAATCCAGTTAATGTAGAAGGTCGCATATCAGAATTAGTACGAGGTCGAATAGAAAATCATGTGGATAGATACTGTTTTGAAGAAGCTCAGGTAATGCATAAAAATCATTTTAAAAAAAAAAAGTTATGGTCACATCAAAATGGTTCATGTTAATGTATTACTGGGTCTTAATTGTCTCTGTTGCAGCATAAACAATACACATTTAACAGTGGTCAAATCTATTTTAAATATATAAAGGCCATATCAAGTGATAAAGCCAAAAAAGTCCAGTTTGGATTAAGATATAACCAACTATAAAGTTACCTTAATTAAATTCTTTAATATGAACAATGTTTTATCAGTACTTCAGGATTGTTGTAAGCCCTTGATAAACTTTAATTTAATCACCTGTTAGGAATATAAGGTCTGACAGCACATGTTCAATTTATGCTGTAAACGGTTAAAGTTGTTCAAATAAAAGATATTTCATCTTTCTGCTATATTCCTTATAAAAAGCCTGTTAACTAATATATTTACATGCAGATTCCTGCTGAAATTCAGAGTTGATGCTAGATATTGTGCTAAGGAAGATAATTCAAATATAAATATTTATTCAGGAGCAATGCAGTCCTTTCAAAATTTATGTCATATAAAATGGTTTGTCTCATGGGAAAAATCATGGAATAAGTAAGCAGGCAATATATATTCCTGATAGAATTTGCACTCATTGATATAATAATTTGTTTACTATATTTTTAATTTGTCATAAAATATAAACAAGGAATGAACAAAGGATTTGTTTTAATGCTGGACATGTGTGTTGTACATTCTTTAAACTGTTGACTTTTTAGGATATTTTAATTATTCTGCAACTGTTTAGATTTTGAATAAACTTGGCAGAATTTTTTTTTTTATGTAAGTCAAAGTCTTGGATTATAAACTATTTTTAGGTGATAGTTGGGAAAATTTGAGAATAAATATTTTATGAAGTTTTGATACATATATGATAATTTTGTCTTTTGAATGCCAAGATTAAAAAAAGTCATGTAGAATCAGAAAAACAGACTTTCGAAGGAAAAAACAGGAAATTTTTTCACTCTTTATAGAAAAGTCTAAAAATAGGAATGCTTTAGAAATATAAGCTGTGTATTGTTTCCAGTCTGTCTTTTTTCATAATTAGATTAAGCAAATAATATTGTTGATAGTTAATAGTTGTGAAGTGAGACATAGGTTTTTATCTTGAGACAACATTAATCATTGTAAAACCTTGTGACAGCATCAATGGCTGTCAACACCATATGTAAAGATTAAAATTAGGTCCATTTCAGAATAATAATTTGTAATAGATAATTGATACTTGGTATTCAGGTGCATTAAAATCCATTCCCCAGACTAATGTGCAGATAATGAGATTCTGTCCATCCTGAGTCATGCTCTAGTGACTTTAAAATGTATTGCATTGTTTAGTTGTTTAGTTTTCTGATAGAAATGTTTATGAAGACATGTATATGATAGGCTCTTAAATTGTCTATTTATCTTGGGAAGGCCAATCTTATATTGTCTATTTATCTTGGGAAGGCCAATCTTATATTGTCTATTTATCTTGGGAAGGCCAATCTTATATTGTCTATTTATCTTGGGAAGGCCTATCTTAAATTGTCTTTTTATCTTGGGAAGGCTAATCTTATATTGTCTATTTATCTTGGGAAGGCCAATCTTAAATTGTCTATTTATCTTGGGAAGGCCAATCTTATATTGTCTATTTATCTTGGGAAGGCCAATCTTAAATTGTCTATTTATCTTGGGAAGGCCAATCTTATATTGTCTTTTTATCTTGGGAAGGCTAATTTTATATTGTCTATTTATCTTGGGAAGGCCAATCTTATATTGTCTATTTATCTTGGGAAGGCCAATCTTATATTGTCTATTTATCTTGGGAAGGCCTATCTTAAATTGTCTTATCTTGGGAAGGCTAATTTTATATTGTCTATTTATCTTGGGAAGGCCAATCTTATATTGTCTATTTATCTTGGGAAGGCCAATCTTATATTGTCTATTTATCTTGGGAAGGCCAATCTTAAATTGTCTATTTATCTTGGGAAGGCCAATCTTATATTGTCTTTTTATCTTGGGAAGGCTAATTTTATATTGTCTATTTATCTTGGGAAGGCCAATCTTATATTGTCTATTTATCTTGGGAAGGCCAATCTTATATTGTCTATTTATCTTGGGAAGGCCTATCTTAAATTGTCTATTTATCTTGAGAAGGCCGATATGAGCTTTTGCTATTACCTGATGTTTGACACCTTGTCTGGTTGTCTGTAAACTTTTTCAAACATTTCAAATGATTGATCCTTAGGAAAATCTCTTTTTAAAACCTATTTTTGTCTCGAATGCAATGACAGTTGCAGAAAGGGAGACATAGGTGTGCAGAAAGGGAGGCATAGGTGTTGCTTTTCATGCAGCATTGGTGGATGCATCAAACAATCATTAAGTTTTCTGCTTAAGTCAGTTTGATAGAAACTACTTGTGATAGATCAATAATATTTTGTATAAAGTTGCATTACTATCAGTACATATCAGTTTGACGACTATTTTGAGGTCCTGCCCCTAGGTCTTGGTCCAGTGAATTTGAATTAATTAGCAAATTTCAATGTTAAGTTTTCTGCTTAAGTCAGTTTGATAGGAACTTATTGTGATAGATCAATGATATTTTGTATAAAGTTGCATTACTATCCGTAAATATCAGTTTGACGACTATTTCAAGGCCCTGCCATCTAGGCCATGGTCCAGTGATTTGAATTAATTAGCAATTTTCAATGTTAATTTTATGCTTAATATCAAAATAAGGAGATGTGGTGTGATTGCCTATGGGACAACTCTCCACCAAAGTTCAAATGAAGTGGATGTAAGCAATTAAGTCAGTTTGATAGGAACTACTTGTGAAAGATCAATAACATTTTGTATAAAGTTGCATTACTATAAATACATATCAGTTTGATGACTTTTTTTCAGGCCTTGCCCCTAGGTCATGGTCCAGTGAATTTGAATTAATTCGCAAATTTCAATTCAAGTTTTCTGCTTAAGACAGTTTGATAGGAACTACTTGTGATAGATCAATGCTATTTTTTATAAAGTTGCATTGATATCAGTACATATCAGTTTGAGGACTATTTCGAGGCCCTGCCCCCTAGGTCATGTTCCAGTGACTGATTTTATTAGCAATGTTGCTGTCTATCAGCTTGTCTTTTTTCAAAATAACAAATCTCTGTGTCAACAGTTTATTATATAAAGGATCAGTTATACATGAATTTAGTTTTGCTTCTTTTTCAGGACCATATATTTAAATTAATGAAAAGTGATAGTTACAGTCGATACCTTCGCTCAGATATGTACAAAGAATTTCTAAGTGGAACACGGAAAAAAGTAAGATTACTTCCAGCAATCAGCAACTTTTCCGCCTTCAAGCACACCTGACACTTATTTGATTTTGTTTACACTTTTGTTGTCAATATCTTTCTGCTTGTGATACATGTACAATATTTATTTTTAGGGGTTCATCAGGGAAATGCTCTAAACTTCTTCAAATTCAAACTTAAAGGACCAACTTTCAATTTTCTTTGCATTTTCTTTTTTAAGCCTTATGAGAATGAGGCTAACTGAGACATTGCTTATGGCTTCATAATTTTCAATCATATGAAAAAAAGCTGCAAAAAACACCTTTCATGAAAATTGGACCAAATCTTTCTGATAACATTCCCATAAGAGTTTCATTATTTCTTCCATCAGGTCACATGTTCATTTTTGATTTATGATTGGTTGTTTTATTTACCGATACAATAATTACAGTTTGAAGCTAAGATTATTATTTTATAAGCTTGAACATTTCATTCAAAATTCTGAAAATTTATCATGAAAAAAGCACTGATATCAAAAAAAAACACTTGTGTTTTTGTTAAAAAAAAAAAAATAGACTATCAAAACTTCTATGCGTTCTTAAGGACATCACAAAATCCCTGATGAACTCCCTGTTTATAAGGCATTCATTTTGTACACATGTATGTAACACAGAATTATTTTATGTGTAAATTATTGGCACAGTCTTTCATGTACTGCACAACAATGTGATATATAAGCAAAATATTTTTCAGTGTTAGTTAATAGTTTTATGGACATAGAATTGTAATTGATATATCAAATTTCTTTGAAATACTTTGAAATATATAAAATATTTTTTTCAAACAAACTTTGCCAGTATACAAGTCTGAGCATCCAATTGATAAAATAACAGGGGTTTCATGGGAAAATCTATTAAAACAGTGGACTAAAACAAAATTATGTTTTAAAAAAGTATAAACTACATAAAAGCACATTTTATATAGCATAAGTAATCAATTAAGTGATTGTTTTATTCTAATTTGTTATGAGTGGATGTTTTTGGAGAAACCCATGAAGAAGTGCTGCTTTTTTAATTTAACTTATCTTACATTTTAATCACCATTTTGTTTTTAATATTTTGACTATAAATGTAGCAGTTTTAAGAACTGTTACAATGGTCTTGTTTTATATCTTGAATTAAAAAAGTTTTTATATTTGAGTGAACAAAATACAATTTTAGTAGGAAAATCTGCATTTTTTAACCATTGTTGTCATTCTTAGTTTTTGCTGTTGTTTTGTAAATATGATATTAACAAGGAATTTTATTTGAACTTCAAAATCAAAATAAATTTGTTCTTTTCACTTGTGTGGAACAATAATGAACAAAGATATATATCACTGTTGCAAACCATTACTAATTGTTATATTTATGATCCCAATTCTTTATTTTTTCATTTACTACAAAACTTCAGAATTACAAAGTTTTTCAATTTTTTTATCTAAAAGATAGAAGTACAAAGTATTATTTTTACAAATTCATTTTATAAGATTGAAAAGATGCCAGAAAGATTTATTGAAAAATAATTATTCTGATTGAAAAATTAAACATTCTGCTGTTATTTTTCTGTTGCAAAAATAAAATTTTGTGGCTACTTTGCTGGAACTTGTATTTGCACCTATAAAATTTAACATTGGCATTAAGCAGGTTTTTTCTAAACTCATTTGAATTTGAAAGAATTGTTCAGGCTGATTATAAGTAGTTTTACATCTCAATGTTGTTCAATCAAAAATTCAAATTACAAAACAGTAGAGTTGATCAATGTTGTATATTGTTGATAATTTAACGTTCTGCTGTATGCTTTACATGTATTTTATTCATGTAGTTAGTACACACACAGTTGTATTTATTTCATAGTATTTTTTATTTTCGTGCCTTTGCAGGGATCAAGGGCATGATGATTCATTTATGAGTTCATTTTTGTAAATACAGTTAGAATTAATATTGAGTGATTGAAATACACAGGCTGGCTCTGTGTTTTTCACAATGAATGTAATGATTGTTTATTTAACTAGTTACCTAATTACTTAGTTTTTTCTTGGTATCTTTTGTACTATAATTGACGACTTGTAAGTGTATAGGGGAATCAATAATTTTGAGTTTTCATTGTCACAAGGAGCCCAGAGGTTTTTCATATTATGTTGCAAGTTCTGCAATTAATACAGATTTTCGATACTGCTAATGTTCTATGTTAATTAGTTATAGTTAGTTGACAAAGAAAATAACTTCTTAAACTGTTAATTTTGAACCTTACAAAATAGAATCAATAACAAGATTCAGTACACATAATTTGAGTGTACAGTGTAATTGTTAGCTGTGATAAATGAAAGTCATTAGTGGGGTAAAGCCCATTTTCCCCTGATGTTGTTAGCAGTTGTACCCAAATGCAACTTTTTCTTAAGTGGCATTTCATCCTGGTGTCACATTCTTTTGAAAAAATTCAATAACATCATGAAATAATTTGTCATTGTTGTTCTGGAGTCCGTTAAGATCTTTAATAGGTTTTTATCTCACCAGACCAAGGGGTACTGTTTGTCAAAATCATCACTAAGTGTTGATTGATTGAATTTCAAACAAGATTGGAAGTCAATGGGAGTTTAATGTCTGATATCATGATTTTACTTGGTTTTACCAATGACCAGCCAACATAGATATAGTAACTTTTAATAAAATAGTAGTTAAACACCCATTTTGATTTTTTCTTCTGCATTTGTACAGTGTAAGAGGATCAGCTTATATTGTGTTTTCTTTAGATGGTCCTCTTTTATTTAAGTTTGGTTATCCTTACCTTATAACCAGTATAACTGACATTACTATATATAAATGTAAAATGTTACACTATAAATACATGTAGTTGTGTGTTTTATACCCAGGCATTAACTAGTATTTCTGTTTTTGTGCTCTGTCTTGCCAGTTCTTTCTTATTGTATTAAATTTCTATGTATTTTGATTTTTGTATTACCCTTCAGGATACCAATATATTGTCTTCTTGGGTTAATGCCAGTTAGATGCTACTGCGTTACAGTTCTTTTGTTGTTTTTTTATAAGTTGTTTAGTTGTTCTCTACTGTCTTGAGCTGATAAAATTGTCAGAATTATAGCATCTAAATTTATTTTACTTATTTTGGCTATCAAGATGGCTGGAGGTTATCAGATCTTGATGAAATTAGAATTGGAATTTTGTGCAATATAAGTGATGCTGAGTTACCCTTTTTATAGATCCTAGGCTTAAACCATGTTCAGACATAACCCTAACTTGTAGCCTTTTTAACGAGATATTTACTTTATGCAATTATAGTAGCTTTTTGAATTAGTAAGATTTTTAGATCTCATTTGTTGTAAATGAATTGGTTGATATTTTTTTTATTTTATTTTATTTAATTTTACAATTAAAATTATTATATTGTGTTCAGCAGTGCAATATCTATGTTTAATGTGGATGTTAGTTTGTTGTTTGTTATCAATGTTTATGTGTATTTTGTTTATTCAGTTTTTAAAAGGATACTTTAATGAAACAATTAGAGTTGTATTAATTTAATATTCCGCCTCAGATTTGATTTCCTGATTTTAACATTAAAAAACTGCTCCTAAATTGATATACTGTTGACTTCTATCACCTTTTTAGAAGGTAATGGCAATGTTGGGGCCAGGATTATCAAAAGATGAAAAGTATGGATATAAAGCATATTTACTGTTGATTTATAATGTACCCCATTATTGCCATTTTTTACCTGAAACATCCATATAACTATAAACTGAAATAATTTTGAGTTAAATTATGATATAATGTAGATATATTTGTACACATTTTTTTCCATTCTCTTTATTTTTCTGTCCATCTTCTGCTTCAGTATTACTTTACAACATTATCTTAACTGGTTACAATTCTTGAACACTCTTTTATACATACTTTTGTAACCTTTCATACTTGTCAACTCAACATTTTAACTAGAAAGTTTAAACCATGACATGGCAAGTTTTAAGAATGTTTTTCAATCAAGGGGAATGAAAAACAATCAGAGATCATAATTTTGCTTCTTGTCACCAATGTTTTGATATTTACAAAAATTTAGAAATGGAGCCTTATACAGAAAGGCATCATTCCCTTGATTATCAATGTTATTTCTGTAGCTGTGAGTAAAATCAGCAATAAATCTACTTATAAGTGGTTGAGTCAGATTAGATTGTGCCCACATTTTGACCCTGCTTCCTAAATTATGAGCTGTTTTCTATTTAATTGTTCCTGTTAGTGGTCTACCTGTTGGTAAATGCACTGTGCAGGGTTTTTATTTTCTGTTTAGTTTTACAAAATACAGTCAGGCGACCATGTTTTTCTCGTTTTTTCCCCGCAAGTAATTGCAGTGGCAGATCCAGGGGTGGGGTTCCGGGGGTTGGAACCCCCCCTTTTTTTTGACGATCAATGCAATTGAATGGGGACATATAGTTGGAACCCCCCCCCCTTTATCCTGGGTTAGGAACCCCCCCTTTTATAAATGGCTGGATCCGCCCCTGAATTGGATGTTGATGATTAATGTGGTCTGTTGTACTGTCCAGTGTTCTTGGTGATTACTGTATTACTAGACACTCCTCATCTTTTTTACAGATCATTTATGGTCAATTGGGCTTTTGTCTGTTGTCCTGCACCAATTTTTGTAGTTCAATGACTTAAAAAAAATCAGTAGAAAAACTTGCAATTACCGTTTACTTAGGCAATCTTTTCTTGGTAAATAGAATCATTGTTAGGCATACGTATATGACAGATCTGTGTCATCCAACCATTGACTTATCTTCCTGATTCAATAATTAACCTAAAGTGTAGTGGCTAAGTCAGTTTCTCAATGGCATTAAGCAATTTAGTCTATAAAATCATTGTAAGCCTCTTGACAAATTCAGCTATAGGTCAACTATATTTGATCCAGGGAATCATCATGTGTACATGTCTGATTGAAAGATATTTTTAGACTTTGATCTCTGAAATAAACATATTATTAAGTCATAATTATTTATGAAGGCAGCCGTTTCCTCTCTTGTCGTTTTAGTTGAGGAAGTCTTTGATGACAGGTATGAATGATACTAATGTAGTACTCTTAGTTATGTTGCTTCCTATTAACCGGGTCCTTATCATCTCTAGGTCACACCTGGCTGAACAAATACTGGTCAAATTTCTAAATTTTTAAGTTTCATCCTTATTCATTAAAAATTTCTCAAAATAGTGTTTTATTTATGCAATGACATATGTTGCCATGACACTATAGGGGAACATACTAACAAATGCATCTAACTGTCACACAGTTCTTTTTGATAATGCACATTTGAGATCTTTGATTCATCCATAGCTCTTGTATGATATTTTGAAGGATGTTTTTGATGAGTTGGTAATTCTGTTATCCTTGCATTTTAATTTCAATGATTGTAGCAGAAATTAAAGCCATGTAACACTTATTGGTAATTTGCTAATACACATAATGATTCTTTGTGAAATCAGTTTCTCTTGTATTTGAGCTGATATTTCTCTTATTTAGAAGGGAATTTGCCCACAAATTAGATTTGATGGCATAAGCCAGCTATTAGTTGAAATAGTTTGGCTCTTTAACATCTGATGTGCCTTTATTTGTTTTTGAATGAATATTGAATGGCAAAATTAGATTTAGTGCAGGACTTGCATGGCATTTTAAAAGATGATATTTAGTAGTATAATGGAAAGAAAAAAAGTGCATGTATTTCATTCAGAACTGTTTATTTGGGGATAAGGAAGTTAATTAAGATAAAATTACAGTTCAAAAACTCAACCAATGAGGTTATCTGATACAGAGAGGGAATAGTGGTTCATTGATAAATTAACAAAATAGTTACACAATTTAAAATGTATTCTTTTTTTTCTGTCTCACAGACGAGATCCATTATACCAAAGTTACCCAGTTTAAACCTAGGAGGCAACCTAGGAGGACAGTGATTGCATGGATGCTGCATTCTGCTTTCTTTTCCTGGTATCCAATCATGCCATTCCTGCACTTCCTGTACAACCTGGTATCCTATCCTGCAATATCATCACTTTCTGTAGAGCATGGTATCCCATTGTGATATTTATTGCACTTCCTATCTTCACTTTTAATACTTGTTTGTCACACTTTGTACACTGATTTTTTGTTCAAGGATTGAATTCAATTTTTTTTCCACTTTATAAAAGAATCAATTTTCATGTCTGAATAATAAAACTGCTTTTTCACAAGAAGCATTCTCATTTCCAATTCATAATTAAAAACTATATTAAAAATTGTATTCATGGTTAGGATCAGTTCAAAGAATAATGGAATATAATGTAAAAATTCACAGCATTTAGTGAATTAAAAATCCAGATTAGAAAGATTGCTTCTTTTGGTTTTTTATAACTTTAAGAACTTTATTTTTACAAATGAACAATTTATGTTTTGAACAACTTGTGAAAAGGCTACTTCAATGTCTGTATTTGCACATTTATCTCTCATACCTTGATAAAGAATGCCATTTATATACCAAATTTATACATTATATTTAAAAATTTTAATAAAAAAGTCTGGTTTGTTTTATAAACATGTTTGAAGAGAGAATAATTATTTATAAAGAGTTTTTTCTGTTGGACTAGGCCATTGATCAAAATTACTGGAAGTAGGTTTTGTAAAGAGATAAATAATCAGTCTTGGAGGTTTATGATTAATCTTTGTTTACTCAAATTGAATTTTACCATTTGATGATTTTATGGCATTTTTGTTGTACAGCTCTTAACCTCAGCCAGAGAAGCTAATTTGTATTATTTATATATTGTTACATAATTCCTCAAATACTTGTTTGATCCAGTACATTTTCATATTTATTCATATTTTGTGCTTTCTTTGTTAACCTACTTTGTTTGTTAACCTGCTTTTCCTTAGATATTTTTTTCAGTATATGCCTTTTACCTTTAAAATAACTGAAAATTTAAAGGATATATATATCTCTCATCTTGCCTTGGCGTGTTTCAAGATACATGTAAAATAGTAATTTTTCTACAATCAACAAACTATTATACAAATAACAGGTATACAAATAAATATTTGCTCCTTTCATAGTAAAGTCTCCTGTTATCTAACTTCTTTGTTGTGCTAACAGTAAAGTTAAAATTACTGTTTGCGACTTTTTTTGGGTCCTCATCTTTTTCCTCTTTTAAAAGATAAAAATTAAAGTGCCTAGATTTACTTGCAGGATAAAAATAATATAAGTACATTTTTTGAAAAAAAATAAATTACTTTGTACACCATCTGAAATATGGGAAAATCTTGTGTAGCCTTGCTTTTTGTCCAGTTTCTAAAGGTCATACAAATGAATGTGATATTTTCGGACAGTGTTCATGTATAGTATATAGATAAAGACATCTATTTTATGTTCTAAATTTTCAAGTACTTAATTGTTCTACACATGTCGTTTTTAAATTTATTGTTTCTGCTTTGAAAAGAAAGAACTTGATTAAAATGAAATGTTATTCATAACTATTGTGATTCCCTCATAGTGTTAAGTTATAGCCCAGTCTCATTTATTGTGTTTAGATCTGATTTTAAAAATCACATCAATTTTAATTATATCTAGATATAGGAAGATGTGGTGTGAGTGCCAATGAGACAACTCTCCATCCAAATAACAATTTATAAAAGTAAACCATTATAGGTCAATGTACGGCCTTCAACACGGAGCCTTGGCTCACACCGAACAACAAGCTATAAAGGGCCCCAAAAGTACTAGTGTAAAACCATTCAAACGGTATATATGTATATATTAGTTATACCTTAATGATTGGTTGAATATAATGGATGACAACTATATAGAAAATTTTCTTAAAAATGTATGAAGATGTTGAATTTATGTAAGAATTTGTTCTTTTAAGCTGCCCTACTAGGCCATGCAAGCTTTTGTCATCACTTTGCATCATTTGTCATGTATCTCATAACATATATCACTAGGATAAATGAATTCAGGTTTCAAAAGAATATTTCTAGAATAGGACTTGTCATTTTCCTAACAATCAAATATTCAAGATGCGGATTGCTTCTCATTATGTTCTCTAACATATATTTAAACAGCTTCTTCTTAAGAAACTGCTTTAAATGTAAAGATGGTGATATCATGGTGGTTCTGAATAATTTGGACTTTTGTAGTAGACAAAACATTCTAGGTGGTGTTCTCTTTCAAGCATTATTTAACATAGGACTCTATGGGTAATAAATGTAAACAGTGTTTTTCTGGACATAACATAGTCTCTCTACAGATTGGAATACATGAACCTCACTGTGACTTTTAGATAAATAACAGCAATAAAAGCATTGTTCCTTTGCTTTTTGTGTTTTTTGCTGTGCATGTACTGATTTTGTGTCATGGATGGATACCCCATATCCTTTCTTTCTATTATAAAATAATATATGGACGACCGTAAGTTGTTTCAATGGAAGTTGATGGTTATGATGCCAAACTAAAACCAAGATAACCACCATTTTTGAATATTTTTAAATGAGTTTTAAAGTTCACATCAAGATAAAGAACAGCAATAAAATCCCTGTTTCTTTGATATATTGATTAGTACTTTATGGGATTTTTATCTCATTTAAATCCAATTGATATTATTTCTTCTTATTACATGTGCTCTCTATAGGAGTATGGATAAAAGAAAATGTGGTTTAACATCAATGAGACAAAAAAGATAGTAAGAGAATTGGGCATGTAAATATCATATGCCAACCTCTATATCTTCCAAAGTGTAGATAAGTAGAAACTGTTTGTTGGATAAAATTTGAATTATGCATGGATAATATTATGATTGCCCTACCTCAGATTTAAAACATAGGTATCTATTTGAATTTTAAGTTAGGTGTGATTATATCATTTCCATTTTACTTTTTTCCCCATTTTGAAGGTTGTTTTCTTCCATGAGATTCGTTATCCAATGCAAAGTTATACAAGTTATACAAGCTCTTTGCAACAGATATTTCTTCCTATAAAACATTGACTGGTATAAGATGAGCGATCACAGGCTCTTTATAGCCTGTAGTATTTTTCTTTGTTAAGCTAACCATTGTTATAGAACTGATTGTTACCAAGTGAAGTTTGTAAATAGATTTTTATCTCATTTAAGAAAAACTTCTAAAATTTTACATGTTGGGTTTTGTGTCCATAGATATATGGAATTTGCATAATATTATGTATAATACAATGATTAATTAAAAGATATGAAAAATGTGTCTTGTTGAAGTTTTATTTTAAAAGTGAATAAGATTAAGAATTAATTTTTATTATAATGAGACCTTTTAAAACTGGAATTGAGCCGATTGTAAAGATAAATTAATTGATAATGAACAGTACTTACTTACTTAGTCCTCTCTGTACATACTTACACAAGAGTCCATCACCAATGCCCTCCACTGTTGCCTTTCTTGTGCCTTTCTATTGCCTCTCTCCATGTCATTTTCCTGTTTCTAAGTTTGCTTTCTGTTGCGGACCACAGTGTTTCTCTTGGTCTTCCTCGCTTATTTTCCCCATCTGATGTTCAACGAAGGGCTATCTTTATTATATAATTTTTGACTTTCTGTAAAACACGGCCAATCCATTTTCAAAGACTTTCTTTAATTTCAGCTTTTATGTCTCTTCGTGATTTTGGCTTATGTAGGTCTTTATTACTAATGGTTTTGACCAGAAGATGCAGAAGATTTTACATAGTCATGTGTTGTGAAATGTTGAAAATTTGCTGCAGTCAGGTTTTATTACGCTCCAAGACTTGGCTCCATATAACAAAACTGGTTTGCCATAACTATAATACATTTTAATTTTAACCGGATTTTCGAAGTAAAAATCGGTTATTGATTTGGGGATGTACGGCGGGCAGGCGGGCGGGCTGGCGGTAGGTCGGCTGCCAAACAGTGTCCATTCATTAACATGAAAACGCTTCGACAAAATTTTTTAAAATCTAGATATGTTGTTTACTGTGACTAAATGAAGGTCAAGTTCAAATTTCACGACTTTAGCTTTTCTCGTGGTCGAGTTTTAGACCCTTTCATTATGTGATTGAGTTATTTCCCTTTGAACAGAAATTAATAAGTTTATGTATAGATAGTCTATCTGTTCAATTGATTAGTCAGGAGTTGTCAAAAATTTCTTCATAACTATTTTTTTTTTAAGTCATGTGTGTTTTGAAGGTAGATGTGACAGTTGTTATGTGGTATTTTATTTTTGTTTTGTGTGTTAATGTTAATTTTTACTTGATCCTGTTTGGGGGTCCAGATTTGCAAATATCATTTTCATTAGATAATAATCTATTTTTATTAACCGGATTTTTTAAGGAAATATCGGTTATTAAAATGGTGGTGTACGGCGGCTGGGCGGATCTTTTGCCAAACAGTGTCAGCACAATAACATGAAAACGCTTTAACAAATTTTCTTCAAATTTAAATATGTTGTTTTCTGGGACTTAATGAAGGTCTAGTTTATTTTCAAGATTTTAGTATATCTCCTTTGTGAGTTATCGCCATTTTAATATCCAAAAGTAGAATTTTAAATATTTTACTCTTGTTATCATGTAATGATCTGTCTTATCTCAGAATAAAATTGGAGTGACAGATATATTTGAAAATTATCTATAATTAATTAGATCTGGGTTATATCTTAGCATATGATAATCATTGCAGTGACAGATTTATTTGAAAATTTTCTGTTTCCTGATAAGATCTGTAGGACTGTATATATAAAGTTTGAAATTTACTAGTAGGCCTGTATAAATGAAGTTTGAAATTTACTGTTCATTATTAGATATTTTGAAGATAATTAAGTCTCCCTAAACCATATATATTCTTACCCCCACCCCCTTCAATTTGAGAATGTGCTTGTAAACGGTCGAGATCCCCACCCCTAAACCATATATTCTTGTATGGGACAATAAAACAAATCAAATGAAATATTAGGGGAGTCCCCAGATTCACCCCCACCCCCCTTCTTTTTGAAAACTTGTAAACTATCAAGATCCCCACCCTGAAACCATATATATTCTTGTATGGGAGAATAAAACTAATCAAATGAAATAAAAGGCCAGTCCCCTGGGGTAACCCCAAACCCCTCCTGTTTGAGAACTTGTAAACAGTCGAGAACCCCACCCCTAAACCATATATATTCTTGTATGGGACAAGAAAACAAATCAAATGAAATATAAGGCGAATCCCCTGGGGTCACCCCCACCCCCCTCCTGTTTAAGAACTTTTAAATGGTCGAGATCCCCACCCCTGAACCATATATATTCTTGTATGGGACAATAACACAAATCAAATGAAATATATGGCGAGTCCCCTGGGGTAACCCCCACCCCCCTTTTTTTTTTGAAAACTTGTAATTGATCAAGATTTCCACCCCGAAACCATATATATTCTTGTATGGGACAATAAAACAAATCAAATGAAATATAAGGCGAGTCCCCTGGGCTCACCCCCCCCCTCCTGTTTAAGAACTTGTAAATGGTCGAGATCCCCACCCCTAAACCATATTTATTCTTGTATGGGACAATAACACAAATCAAATGAAATATAGGGGAAGTCCAGGGGGGGTCACCCCAACCCCCTTCTTTTTGAAAACTTGTAAACGGTCAAGATCCCCACCCCGAAACCATATATATTCTTGTATGGGACAATAAAACAAATCTAAGAAAATAAAAGGCGATTCCCTTGGGGTCACCCCCACCCCCACCTGTTGGAGAACTTGAAAATGGTCGAGATCCCCACCCCTAAACCATATATATTCTTGTATGGGACAATAAAACAAATCAAATGAAATATAGGGGAAGTCCATGGGGGTAACCCCCGCCCCACCCCCTCTTTTTTATAACTTGTAAACGGTCGAGATCCCCACCCCTAAACCATATATATTCTTGTATGGGACAATAAAACAAATCAAATGAAATTGAGGGGAAGTCCCCTGGGGTAATCCCCACCCCTCTTCTTTTTGAAAACTTGTAAACGGTCAAGATCCCCACCCTGAAACCATATTTATTCTTGTATGGGACAATAAAATAATTCAAATGAAATATAAGGCGAGTCCCCTGGGGTCACCCCCACCCCCCTCCTGTTTAAGAACTTGTAAACGGTCGAGATCCCCACCCCTAAACCATATATATTCTTGTATGGGATCACAATCCAAATTCAGAGCTGTTTTAAGCTTAAATGTTGTGTCCATTCTTGCTCAACTGTTCAGGGTTCGACCTCTGCAGGAAAATCCGGTTTGCTGTCACTCTGACAGTCTCTTGTTTAAGATGCTTTCCATATTGGTCCAAGTAGGCAGAAAGCCATCATGTTTTTGACTTTTTGACTTTAGGCATTCCTGGTGCAGGATGGTCCTGAGGTGTGATTCGGACACAAAGGGTCTTTACAGTGTTGTTTCTATTTGGTTTATTTACAGAGAGTGAAAGCAGTCTCATGTTTTCTTGAGGTTTGGTTATGCATATTTATTCGAATTGATAATAACAGGCATATGTCGTCATCAAAACTAGATCTTATTTTCATTTTTCATCCAAGACTGTTCATTGACCTTTTTATTCAAGTTTTTTCTATTTCCAAGTTTTTTCTCGTGCACGATGCCAATGGGGAAAAGAGGTGAACTTGACCCAGTCTCTGATAGCTAAGATATACCTCTCCATATGTCCCAGTGCATCATATAGCATTTTTTACATGCTGAACATTTTGCCCCTTTCTCAGTCTTAAGACATAACTTCTTCCTCCCATATTCTGATGAATACGGAGGGTAGTACAATGCTTTTGTTTCTACATCTGACTAGGATTTCTGCGCTGATGTTTACTCCAGGTTATTTCATATTTTTATGCTTGCTTAATTTCGATTTTGCCTCCTAATTTGTCTATTTTCATGATCTCTTCAGTGTTTTCAAATTGTGCTGGTTTGTCTGGTGTTTTCCTGTTTTATACTTCCCGATATACTCTGTTAATCTTTCAAGTTTCTCTGTATCTGTGATGTTAATACTTCTCCATTCTTACTTAAAACTTTTGTATCGCTGCTTGTACATTTCTCAAATAGCTGTTTAGTAATCCTATAAACAGAACTTAGTTCTCCTAGCTTGTGTGCCTCACCTGCTTCTCCAGTTAACCCTTCAATATACTATTGTTTGTCTTCTCTTGTCTTTTCTGTTTTTGATTTTGTCTGGTTGGACTTAATTTTGTGGATATTCTATTTTCTACAACATTCTAAGTTGTGTCGGATATCGATTACTTTCTCAAACTGTCCATAATTCCTAGTAAGTCAACTGCTGTTTCGTTATACATTGTTTTCACTTTGTTCCAGTGCTCATTTATATCTGGGCCGATGTTGTCGTTGGTTTCATTGATAATTTGGTACTTATGCTGGTGTTAAACTTTTGTCTTATCATGTGATCTTTAAGACGGTGGAGGTTATATACTTTCATGTTATGCTGTGGTTTGACTACCTTTCTCAGTTAAGTTCAATTTTTACAAGTAGAAGATGATGGTCACTACCACAATCTTATCCCCTTTTACACAGGCAATAATCACATATTTTCACCATCTTGCATCTGTAATTATGCGGTCTATAATTCTGCCATTTGATGACTTCCATGGTAACTTGTGTATATCCTTGTGTTGAAAAAAGGATCCCAATCGCATAGTAGTTTACTCCGCAAAGATCTTTTCAAAGTCTACCATTTTCATTACATATTCTCCACATCCATCCTTGTCAATAATACTTTTCGTATATGAGTAATCCACACCTTAAGATCACAAATTACAAGACAAACACCGTACGTGCTGGTACTGTGCTGACACGATTGTAGTTTGTCAAAGAATTTAGTCTTTTCCTCAGTACTTGCGTCATTGGTAGGTGCATGACATTGAATCACTGACAGTTTGGAATATTTCGAGTAGGATCATGCCTTCATAGCTTTGTAATCAACTGGTTGCAATTGTAGAAGAGCCCTTTTTGCTTCTTTTCTTAAGACTAGCTCGACTTCCTCATGGGGCTTGTCTGTTCGTTCTGAGTATAATATGGTCTCAACGTGTTAGTGGTAACCCATCTGTTGTCCATCTACATTTGCTGACACCTATACCATATACTAGCTAGTAAACATATGTTATATCTTCTCATTTCATTGATTACTTGTGTGCTGTTTTACTTGATTCATACATGCTGAGACCGATTTTTTGGCGTTAAGAGTTCACAAATTTATGTTCCTATCTACATTTCTGCTTTCGCTACACACATTCATAGGGTCATCTGTATGACGTATATCTTCGTTCATACAATTTGAAGGTTCTTTTGGTATGGTTCCCGTAGCGGAAGTTGCTATCCTCATGTGCAAACATCTTTTCCTCCATCGTTAGCTTGTGAATATAGTTAAGTTTCTAACTTCCTGTCTTGTCTTAGGTAAGTGACAGTTAAAAACATGTGATGATATTTGTTAGGATTCAGTATTCATGATTGTGCTATTTGTACATTATTAATGACTTTTTGTCAACTGTTTTCTGCTATTACTTCAATCATAGTTTCTTTGATATTCTCTGTGTTTTAAGTGTTATTGCTTGTGGGTTTCCGGTAAAGATACGCCAGGGTAGTTCCTATGCGTACAACAGACTCATTTGCAATTACCATATATGTTCTATTAATAAACTTAAGTTTGCAATACACATTTAACTTTTCTTAAGTCATAAAAAAATGACCCCTTTGAAAGCTTAAAATTCTCATTTTCAAACATGATATTTTATTTAAAAATTGAATTGTGTTTTTTTTGTAAAACAAATAAAGTCTGCACAATAAAAACACAAGATCAAGCTTAAGTTGTAATAATTTTAAATGTGTCTGAATCTTTTTATTTACACACTTTCCCTAACCTAAATGTTGTATATAACTTTTTCATAAAAATTAACTGGCATAGGTAGGTGACACAATAGAGATATTTTTTAAAAGTGTTAGGTTGTGAAATTTACAATAATGTATATATAAGAATTTTTTTCCTAGAAGTTTAGGAGTTTTAAAATGCCCTGGACGAGAATTGTAACAGCATATTAAATATAAAATTCCACGGTCCTAAGATTCCCAAGAGGAGTCAACTTCTGTGAAACCAAAAAACCACATCATATTTGGTAGAGGACTTGGCTTTGAGTAGTCTATGTGTAGATAAAACACGCATACGGATGGAGGTAGCCATATGATTTTGATCTAGTGTAAAGACCAGTTTAATGTTTGATTTTGATAATTATTAATAAGGGCATGGAAGCACTATATTGATAATATAATTACCACCATGGTACGGATAATGAAAACAAGGTGGTTTAGTATGGTCAAAGTGTGGGAGAAGAGCCAAGTTGTTAATTTCAACCAAATCAGTCAACATATCAAAATGGAAAAAATCCCTTATATATGGTATATTATCGGCTATATTAATACCCATTCTATGAGAAAATCATTTTAGCAAGGTAATCGTCAGATCTTCATTTTGTTCCGCGTTTCTAAAAGATGGGCGAGGTGACTGTGTTTTGTGTTGAGCATGGATGTGTAATAGGTTAAGGATTTGATTAAAGGCTGGGAAAAAATCGAGGAAGGTTGATGTGTGACCTTTGAAACCTACAAGCCAGCCAGGAAGAATACACACAAGGATAAAACACATCTGTACTGAAATTAAAATGCAAACAGTATGTGGCCAATTTTTAACATGGATACATATTTTTGTTCAAAACTGATTTAGCTTGCTACAATAAGTTTAAAATGCTTAATTTGGTGCAAAATAACGATTAAGGACGTATGAATTATATGACTAAAGTTCAAATATCCCCTTAAAAATCTTCATTCTTTTATTTCAGAAATATTTTTTGTATTTTCTTTTACTTCAGACGATACAGCCTACCAGCAAGCTGACAGAAAACAAAGAAAAACACAAAGTTTGCCTAAATAACTGCATACACGGAAAAAAAACTCTCTTTAGCACTAGGAAAGAGCCTGAAACAATGTGGTACCAATACCTATATTTTTTACACATAAATGAAACCATAAATAAGATATACCAAAAATATGCCTGTCGAAATGTTGCTTCTTTCTAAATGTTACCATGAATTGATAAATTGGATACTTTATTTGAATTCGACATTGTATAAACAATAAGCATATAAACAAAAGCTCTGAAGAGCTTTTATTGAATATAAAAACGTATACAAAAACAATAAAACAAAGCATCATACGCATATAAAACATACAACTGAATACAGCCATGCATCAAGCAAATTAAACAGATTTTTTAGAAAGCTTATATAAAAATTAAGATAGAATTGTCACACATATCTCAAACAGCAGCCCATGTGGCAAACGCTTCTCTGGACAGTTGTCTGGAACACCCGAAGGCAGATCAGCAGCTGTAAAAATATAAAAGTTTTAAAAATAGGCACTTGAAAGCAAAGCAATTCTCAAAAGCTAAAAATTGAGCTAATAAATATATTAAGAAAGCAATTAAACAAACAAATAATAAATAAAGTCATCATAGAAACCAGAATAAAATAGACAATTTCATGTCTTTATAATGTTTCTAAATTAGTATATAATTTCCCCCAAATATTTAGTATTACTATTATTTACTTCTCGTTATTATTACATTTGGAACCTTGGATTCTATTGTACAGCGGTGTTATAATTACTACTCATTTGGGAGCAGTTAATGTTTAAGTTTTAAAAATATTTAAGTTAAAAAAAATATCATTGGTTCTGATTCTGTTAATTTTTAAATCATATTTTGCTGATGACTTGGATTTCAAACCATTCGTGCACTATTTATTTGGATGTTTAGATCATTCATGCAATATATCCGTTTCAATTATAGAATTTCATGTTTTGAATTCACATACTTCCATTGCAGCCAATTATTCATCTGTTCAGCTTCATTCAGAGTGTTAGGTAGTTACGATTTATCTGTAGGAAACAATATACTCTGAATTGTCTGAAGGTGTCTGTACTGATCTGAATTGACAGCAAGCTAAACGTCTGAACATTACTACATTTACAACAAGGACAATAATTATAAAATACCTAAAATTTGTCTGATGAATATTATTTCATAATTTTCTGCTGAAGATTATTTCATAATTTTCTGATGAAGGTTATTACATAATTTTCTGATGAAGTTTTTCATAATTTTCTGATGAAGGTTATTCCAAAAATACGCGTGAGCACTGTAAATCGGCATCATATACTTAATATTCAGGTTTTTAAGGTCGTGATCATTTCAAAGAGGCTTTTCTATATTGAAATTATTTGCAAATGGATAAAGATAAATGTAAGGATAATTTGAGAAACAATCAATAAAAGAAGTATACTGGTATAACAAGACGTTGCGGTATTGTTGCAAGCTGTAAATTTTTATGCTTTAAACGCATAAGTGTCAAATTTTGTATTTATTCCTTCTTTATACTTATATATCGTATTTTTCTTTTTCAGAGTAAAAAGCGACTAGAAATTAGAAAAGTAGTTGTTTGACAAAATGGTAACCTATAGAAAACATTTTACTGGAAATATCTATTAGACGATACATTCTGATAAACACACATCAGGTACAAGTAATTTTTAATTAGAGACAGTTTAACGAGCATCCGGTGTAAAACAACTGCTGAGAAATACCTAATAAGAATATTCTTATGGAAGTTACGAAAGTCAACGTTTGACACGACATTATAAGAATAGTTCTATGGATATAAGGCGAAACGAACAATTCAAGTTTAAAAGCAGAAATCAGCTAATAGGAGCGTTGTTTGAAATAAAGGCTCAATGTCCAAACACATAGCAATATAGCAATATACACAAAACTTTGACTATCGTAGTATATGATAGCTCTTTGGTTAAGTTGTCAGAAGTTGCTGTCAACAACTTATGATGCTGTGAAGTAATATTAGAATATGTCCGTTTGTAAGACTGAAATACCAAATATAGCTTTTAGTTTGATATCTCGCTTTCTGAACAATATTATAAGTACAAAATAAGCTCTGTCTGACAAGAGAAGCAATATAATTTGTGCTGCTGTTTTTTTATATACAATAGGGCATTTTTACTCATATTTCCGTCATTGTTTATCTTGTACAAAGAGGTATGACAATTGCCCATGTATTTGTTTACTCGCATGATCAAAATTGGAAACATTGATGTCATCGACTGGAATTCTCTATACTTTTGAAAATATCAATGATTGCCTGTAAAATTTTCTATGGGAGGGCGCCCGGAACCAAAATGAATAATTATTAATTTGAAAATCTTTTATGCTTTGTTTAATTATGGTTTTGTTTTAAATACTTTTCTTGTCCATTTTTTTTAAACATTGTCAAAAATAGATTAAAATTGCAGTTTTGAGACATATATGAGTATTTATAAATCAATTGAATGTCTATTAATGTGATATACTATTGCTTATTATTCAAAGCCGTAAACATTTATATGATAATAATTTTTTTAATGAATCGATGACCTTTTGAAAATGAACATAGTGGATAAGTGAATACAAGGAAAAATTGCCTGACCTGTTTATTTGATCCTCATTTCAAATCACGTTCATACTACCTACGATGAACTACGTAGGTAAATAGAAAACTGAGACAATTTGAAACTAAATGAGCGATTGGGTATATATGAATAAAAAATGGAATGCATGCATGTATATAGCTGATATAACGAACAAAACAACTTGAAGGCTTCTCTTTATTTTACAACAATGTAATCATGCGAAATAATTAGTCCAATATATATCTACAAACACGTCAAATATAAAGATGACGTATATATTTTAAAACAAAAGAAGGACGGACTAAACATTTAAAACTGCTTAAAGCAAAGGTTGAATTTATGTCCTCAGGAACACTGCAGTAATATATTTCCTCTTCAAAAAAAAAAAAAAAAAATACAATGCTTATGCAATTTTTGGGAAAGAAATATGTTTTAATATAGAAAAATTCATGGTATCATGTTCAAAATTTGTTGCATACATGCACACACAGATAAACATATCTGCTGGACATCTTTATTGATCAGAACGAGCTCGAACTAGATTATTTCTAATGTAGATATCATACTGTACACCTCTGGTATTAATATAAATAGAAAAAGGTATTTTATTTTCTACAGGTATTTTTTGCATAAAATGAATGTTCATGCTTCCAGAACTTATTAACACACCTATATATAGTATTTCGAACTTCTTAATGACAGTAGTATTTTGTCCCATGGCATTATATCTCATCGACACCGGCTACTCGAGAATCTATTTTGAGCTCGTTTCGACAGTTTAATCATAACCTGGGGCCTGTTTATCGATTATCTTAGCTAGGATGTCCTAACCGCTGTCCTAAGTATTGGCGTAAAAGAAAATAGCAAATTAAAAATTAAAAATTAAAATATTGTAACCAATAATTATAATTTTAAAAGATTGATAATTAGAAAATAATTATTAGTTTTAAATTAAAGGTAATAAATATTTTTATATACTAATTGTATATTTAAACTCTATGAAACAAAACATAAGACAAACATTATAACAAGGTTTTATATATGAAATGAACAAACTAATCATAAATAGTTAAAACTAAATATGTAATCGGTAGAAATCGTTATATCTTTTGCGTGAGTTCAATTCGAAGTGTCACGGTTTCATACTTTAAAAAGTTCAAAGGCAAATCTCGTGCATCTTTCATATAAATACGGAGTACTTCAATTATTTTATTACTGCAAAAAAAACAAATACGTGTGAATATAAGCAAGAGACGAAATCCGAATTTTACCGAAGCAAAACTACAGACTCTTCTGGACGAAGTGGAAAAGAGTAAAACTTCGCTTTTTAGTAAAGTGTCAAATGTTGCAGCCAATGGTGCTAAAAAGAGGGCTTGGAATTCAATATGCAGTAAAATCAATGCAGACCACAAAATAACCGTGGATGAAATTAGAACAGTTAGAAAGAAATGGAGCACGTATACAAGTAATGCTAATAGGCAGGCTGCCCGAATACAAAGAGAATCTAGGAAGACTGTCTGTGGACCGCCTCCTGAAGAGCAACACCCCTATATGTGGAATATTATTCGCCCTTCTTCTAAAATGTATATATGCGGCGGCCATCTTTGTTTATAAATTAAATATCCTAAATATATCCTAAAGTTAGGGCCATCCTAAGACCATCTTAAGACACCTGAATTGGTATCCTAAAGTTAGGACAATTCTTAGGATTATCCTAAGTTGCTACATGTTTGATAAACCCCCTTAGGACTAAGATATGTCCTAAGTTGGTCTTAGGACACGTCCTAATCCTAAGACTGCTTCGATAAACAGGCCCCTGGTATAAGGGATTTGAACATTATTTCTAATTTATTTTAACCCATGTTGATTATGTGGATTCTGACGTTATATCTTTTGCATTCACTCACATAGTAAGATTTAAAACTAAGGTTTCAACTCCCTGAGGCAAAGTTGACCTTAAATGGATTTGGCTATTTTTTTAAGGTCCTTTTTGTCATATAGCTCTTCAACTGTTTTGGTTCTTTTACATTCTTGGTTCTCAAATATTTCGCTTTGAGCGTTCCTGATAACGGTCAATCCAGAAAAGCGCGTCGGACGCATGCAATTTATAACGTGTTGTTTTCATTTCTTATCTATGATCGAAAATCACTTTTTCATAAAATGTGTACTGCATTTTTTCATTATTCGAACATACAATACTCTGTTTTTATTTTATTTCACCATAACTTTCAGAAATTCAGCAACATTGTTCCTGTCTTTCTTTATCAATTTCCGAAATGCTGTTTGGTAAGTTGGAATAAAAAAAACTTCATTTGCTAATCAAACACAGAATTTATCTGTTTAAACTTGTTTACGCATCACAAACATAGTAATGGAGATGTCTTGGTTTTCAAATAATTTACGTTCCCTATAAAAACTCGATGTATTTATGCATTTCATAACTGTTCTGCTTAACTATTTTTTCGCACAGTGTAAGTTTCTTTTATAGTATATTCAATATGCAGATCATTGTTTTCCTTTTATAATAAACATGATGATTGCTACCGATTCCATTATGTCAAACTTTCTTGTACATACAATAATAAATATTCCTTACCATTCAATTCTTCGACACATAATATAAAATTGTAATATTTTAAATTTTGAGAACGACTTTGCATGACAAAAATGAAAAGCAGTTCTACATATGAACTTTTTCAGAAGTTACCACAGCATTTTTCTCGTCTTAACAGGTACTATATTGATAGGGTGTTAATTATGTACAAAAAGAAATAGACAAAAACATTACAATACAATTTTGATATATTAAAGTGGCATTAGGTGTCAAATTCATGTTCACCGATTTGACCAAACTTCTGATATTTTATTAACAACATACTAATACGTTTATTCAAATTACAAAAAGTCCAAAAGAAACAATTTATAATGCATGGTTTCTATAATGTATCAGCATTTCGTGCGTATTATAGACCAGACGCCATCTAATTGTCCATTGAGATGACCTCCGAAGACTGTCGACGGTCATATAATCCGATATAAACATGATTATGAATATAAATAGATAGCGAACACGTGCAATCGGATTTTCTAGTTCTGTTTGATTTCATGTTATAGGTTAAATATGTATATAAATCATCGTTTTACCTGTATAAGAATGAATTTTGTTAGCCAGATCAGTCAACAAAATGATAATTCCTAGAGTCTCCTTGTTTCTCTTTTCAATGTTGACATTCTTTTCTTTTTGTAATGAATGAACCACATGCGGAACACATGCGCAACCTGTTTCAACTAAAGGTTAAATTAGAGTTATATTAATACGGATTCAAATGCAAGTCAATAACAACCAAAGATTTTTTTAGCTTATTTTGACAAAATTGAACCAAACTGACTGCTAATAGCGAAATATTATTTCTTTATTCCGCTTTAATAAACGTTTGAAACAAACAAACAAAATCATATCTTATTTTTTTTGTCGAATTCGTAGCTAATGCCCCTTTAGAATAACATACTCCTGTAGAATTTGATCTTTTTACTGAAACTTTGAAGAAAAAAAAATAAACCGTAAGAAATTGATTATTTCGATCCATTTTGATGATCATTAGTAGAAATTAACGTCAAAGAGGCAAATTTCTTTCTTTGTTTCTACATAGTTTTGTTTAAAAAGATGGAGCAGATACCAAAAGGACAATCAAAAGCATATAAGTCGAATAAAGACAGAAAGCATTATGGTCAGTCAAAAACGACCATATGCAAACAACAGTCTACAAAACACTCCACAGAACTTTAATATAGAGTAACACGAACCTCACAAAAAACCGGGGGTAATCTTGGTTGCCCTGGTAGGGTAAGCAATTCCTACTCCACTAGCGGCATCCATCGTGTTACTCAGTGCAAGTAGAAAGTCTTGACGACTCGCCTTCAGTGACGTTCAAATCAAGGAAGCGAGTGTGGCTACAAGTGGGACATATCCGTGGTCATCTCTGATATTCTATAAGGTTAAATTGGCTTTTTCAGTTAGGGAACTTACATACACCTTTCAAAATTCCAGGATATTTATATATAATTAAAAATCAAAACACGTCATCTGCAGATAAATATTAATGCATCCTTAATTGTTGATATGTTGCACTTGCACCTGTCCTCAAAATAAGCTTCTGTTGAATTACTTATCTGCTTTATTTGATCATTGATTACATCGAAATGACTGTTCAGCTTCAATCAAAAAATGAATACAAGAATATTGTATATGATGAATGTAATTTGTTTGCTGCTGAGTGAAATTTCACATTACATAATAAAACATGATCTTATTATTTGAAGTTCTTTGATATTCTTCTTTATATTAGTAAAAGAAGATGTAGAGTTTTCCAATGAAACAGAAACATAGCGACAACCATGTTGTTTGATTGTTAAAAATATTTGGGAATGTATAATTTTGTTTATGTGGCATTAATGTTGGACACGGTTGGGTATCAAATATGTTACAGTTATTTAAAATAAAAAAAAAGTCTCAAACTTCCTAATAGGAGCCTATAATCCTATTTTGAGGTTCAAATGGAGTGGCCTCATTGAAGAAAATCTTTACTGAAACTCAAATACTGTTCCGTTGCTGTTTTTTTTTTCTTATTGTCACTTTGTTAACTGGTTTGATTGTTATTCGCTGAACGTCAAGTGAAAATTATTTCATGCATATTCAAGATATCATGTATATCATTATGTAAGTTGTGTACAAGCTGGTTCTGCCACAATCACACAATTTCAAAGCAAAAGTAGGGACTCCCACCAAGAATTGAAAACGAAATGCAAACGAACAATGTTTCAATTGAGTAGTAATAAATGTCATGGCACCAATAACCAAAATCTTAGAAGTCGGAAAGAGGACTGACGCGATCAGGATCAAGAAGACGAATTTATGAATGAAATGAATCACAAGTATGGGCATGTACTGATTTGAACAAAGAGAACGAAGGTCTACAAACGAATAAGAAGTCACGAGAAACACTTTTCCTACACACTAGTCTGAAGGAAAAAGGCAGCGATCGGATCGGGAGGGTGGGACGAAATAAAATCTATTATGAATCCAGAATATTGGATTGAAAATCGGATTCATGGTGTAAAACTTTTCAAATGGAGCACATTCGGAGTGATGTGTGTAGTTGATGAACTTTTTACAGTGAATGTGCAGTAAGGTCCCCGCTAAATGTAAACGAAGGTTGTCGCAGTTGTTGTTTCTCCTTGTAGTAAAAGGGTAAACATTTGACAACGCCTACAAATTCTGTTTCGCCGATTTCGTTATCATCCAAGCCTTGCTGATAACATCTTCGATCTTGGATTTGTAGGATATAGCTAATTGTACAGATCTTCATGTTTCTTCCGTTTTGTCAATACGGTTGGACAACACCGTCAACACCAATATTCCAATTGAGATGACCCAAGTTTGCCCAAATATCTGTAAACACAGAAAAAAAAAAAACTCTCTGTAACGCTGGGAAAGAACATGAAACAATATGGTACCAAAATCTTCATCTCATACACATTAAATCAGGATGAGACCATACATAGATATACCAACAAATATCTCTGTTCTCCTAGACGTTTTCGTGAGTCTTTACTGTTTCCAAGTTAGTATAAATTTAAAATATTTATCCAAATATGTTAAAAATATCTGTTAAACTTTGGAAAGGTGCGATAAGGTCCATATCTAACCCATTTTCTTAATGGTGATGCACAATTATTAACAAGTAGTTTTCGATCAACGACGTCACATTTTTTCAGGTATTTTATGGAACCGCAAATATTAACAGTTTGTTATTGATGTGTATTTTTTTCACACATAGAATCAAAATCGGAAACGCTGAAAACATCGATTGGCATTTGAATTTTTAAACTCTTTTCTATATTTTTGCAAGTACCCATCAAATTTGGTTTTATGTATGCCTAAAATTGATATTAAAGATAATTTGAATACAATACTGAATATTTTACACTTTCCTGCTAACAAGAATGACATATACTAGTGTTTATAAATTAACCGGATGTTCATAAATATGATTTAATAGTGCTAAATTTAAGTGAAAATGAATTTTGTAATGAATCAAGGACTTTTTGAAAATTAACCTATTGCACAAATAAATACAAGGGAATATATCCTGGTCTTTTTGTTAATTTCTTACTTTAAATCATGTTGTTCATACTTATTACTCCAAACACGACGAACTATGTCGGTAGGTCTGATTCTGATACAAGTATATTAAACGAGCAACAAGGTACTTTTGGAGAAAAAAAAAAAACAGAAATGCATCCGGTTGATACATATAACAAAACAAAACATAGACTTCATAGATCTCACAAAACAACCAAGCCGCATCTTTCCGCCTGTCCCAAGTAAGGAACCTCAACCCTTTGTTAGTCTTGTGTGTTTTTTAAAACCTTTGGTTCATTTATATGTTTAGTGTGGCATCCATTTCGCTGAACTAGTATACAATATTTTTTAGGGCCCAGCTGAAGCCCGCCTCCGGGCGAGGGATTTTCTCGCTGCGTTGACGATCAATTTGTGGCGGTCTCTTAAAACACCGCAAAGGACCTCCTTTGTGCACAAAGGAGCACAATGTAGCACAAAGGACCACAAAAGAGTTAATTAGAGGACTTTTAGTTGTGTATATAATGGGGAAAAAAGTCATTTCATACGAAAAAAATATTTATTTTTATTAAAAACAAGGAAAATCGAGATTTTCGAAACGACCCAGGACTAATACTGTCGACGATCAAATTAAATAGATACAACGGCGACTTTGAACATCCTCGGATATAAGATTCAAAACTATTCAAACGGAAAACTGACCGTCTGTTTAAGTTATCATTTTACGATGATTTTCATCTGAGGATGTTGCGTAATCACTCAGCTGATTTGTTTTTTTTATTTATTACGAGTCGATCAATTGTACTATTCGGTAGGTTAAGGGTGAGAATTAACGGTAGATTTATTATATTCATTGAAACAAAATTGAAATATAAAAGGTAGAAAGACAGCTGATGGATAATGTGATTGCAAACGTACGACACTCGACCAGCTTGTGATCAGCAGTGGATTTTTTTTCACGACCATTTCGTTGATATGGAAGATATCTTTAAAAAATGATAGAAATTAGCTCTTTATCGGTTAATTAATATGCGATTGACAGATATCTTCATTTATAGGATTACAATCTTTAACGAGAATCTCAATTTACAACTAACGTGATGTCCTGGACATTCAATAATGTTTTACAAAATAATGACAAGTGGTGATATAAATTAAATTCCCAGTCATGAATAAGAATAAGAATTTTATTAGTTTAAAATCCAAACAATAGGATTGTTACTAAATAAACAAACCAAAACAAAACAAACAAACAGACAGACAGACAGACAGACAGACAGGCATATTAATTGACAAAACGATAGACATTAAACAATAGAAACATGCAGCATTGAAAAAACAAAAAATAAAGATTATTAATATTAATGTGAAATTCATCAGGTAAACTGGGAGTCATATTTTTCTGGACTTTTAAAAATAAATTGAGGCAGATGCACATGAATTTAATGCATCATAATATTACTAGGCTACTCCCTCATGTCCCAAGCAACAAATTTTATTTAGACTTAAATTCAAGTTGACAGTACAAATGGTATCAATAAATAAATAACAACTATATTGTCTAAACCTTTTTATTAAGAACTTTCTATATATACATTTTGTACAATAACATGAAAAAACTGCAAGTATATTTTTTATTGCATCTATAGCAATTTCCTTAATGATAAGCACGAAAACACTATGCAACCGAAACGGTAATGGAATCTCACTTCTCCAAGAAATTCACCACTTCTCCCTTCTCTCTCATGGAAGGAGAAGTCACTTCTCCCTCTCAAAAATCCTAGATAAGGCCCTGCTGACTAAGTTGGCAAACAAATTGGTTTTTTTTTCATTGACAACCCTGTATAACCTTGCAGCAGCAGTATCAAGTCTATATGCATTACTTGTATATTGTATGTACATTGAACTTAAAAATATGTGGTCATTGTCAAAGTTAGTTTTGTCAGTTATAATTTACACATTTACTGAAACATGCCAGAGAAGTGCATGTACAAAAAAATGTACACACTTAAGAATTTGATCCGCAGACTGGGAAATCCAACCTTTTTTATGAATAAAATCCCACAATTCTGAAACTTTAAAACCTTAACTTTATAAAATTGAAAGGGAGCTTGCATCAATAGATATAAACAATCAACCAAAGTTTCATGACAAATGACAACTGCTTAAAGCATTTTCGAGTAAATGTCCGAAAACATGGAAATCTCCCTTTTTGAATGAATAAAACCCCTTACATTGTAACTGGATAATGTAAAATCTAAAATTCCAAAACAATCTAAAGGGAGCTCACATCAATACATGAATGCAATCCCATATAACTCTGAAACGGGAAACCTAAAATTTATAAAATAATCAATTCACAACAGTTTCATGCAAATTGGTGAAAGCTTTGAACAGTTAGTGAACAAAGCATTTTTTGAGTTAATGGGCGTTAACATGAAAATCCCCCCTTTTTAATGAATAAAACCTCACATTTTAAAAACGTAAATTATAAAATTCCTAAAAATCTAAAAGGGAGCTCACGCCAGTAGATATAATCAATTCACCAGAGTTTCATGCAAATTGGTGAAAAATATTACTGAGTTAGTGAACAACATGCTAGAAACAGACAGATCAGGGCAGACAAACGGACACAGGCATACCATAATATTTCTCATGAACAGGCGTATGAAAACTGCAGGGTACCATTCCAGGCCAACACCCTCTGAAGGAAACACTATAAGGGAGCTTCCTTTCCATTTTTATGGGGGAAAAGGGGGGGGGCTAGGATGAAAAATTTTGTCCTACATTTTTTTTAGTTGAGTTGTAATCTGTCCTGCCGTTTTACTTTTCACTGTTTTTGGTCCTGCCTTTTTTCTATTAGTTTATCCCGACTTGTTTTTACATAAATTGTCATCCTGCCTTTTTTTTCAAATTGTCTCATCCTGCCTTTTTTTTTACTTAAGAATTCATCTCCTGCCTTTTTTTTCAAATTTCATCCCAGGAACCCCCTCCCCCTAAAAACCAAATGGTAGCTCCCTAAGTTAGCAAACAAATTATTTTATTTTTACATTGACAAACCTGTATAACCTTGAAGCAGTATCAAGTCCATGTATTATCCTGCATATTATTACATGTACATTGAACTAAAACAATATGTGGTCATTGTCAACATTATTATTTACTGTTTACTTTTCCATTGCTTTCAATTTAAGATTAGGGCATTTTTGTCATTGGAATTGAGTTTTGTAGTCAGAGATTACTCTGACCTCCAATGACTGTTTTGCCACACCAACTGTGGCAGTGGGACATCAGCTCGTTCCATGTCAGATAGATGATATTTGCCAGTCCAAAGTGGATGTGCTGCTTCATTGTTTCTGGAGGCGACTGATCCATATTAATCAAGCCTCAATTTGTTCATTTTTCTCTTCATTTAAGTAAGTTTGATCGACCTGCCACCCGTTATCTTCTCATATTTGGACAGTTTTCACATTGACCCATCAATACTGTAATTTTAACTTTCACTTTAAAAGAATGTCACATGACCAACAGAAAAAGTAATTTACAATGCATTATGGGAACTGATTTATGCAAATGACCCTTATTCAATAGGAAAACATAATCCATATAAATCGAGCCTCAATTTGTTCATTTTTCTCTTCATTTAAGTAAATTTAATCGACCTGCCACTAGTTATTTTCTCATATTTGGACAGTTTTCACATTGACACATCAATACTGGCATTTTAACTTTCACTTTAAAAGATTGTGACATGACCAACAGAAAAAGTAATTTACAATGCATTATGGGAGCTGATTTATGCAAATGACACATATTCAATAGGAAAACATAATCTAACACCTCATTCATTTATGATGCAAATAAGCTGAATGGCCGAGTGTGTTCAATTTGAAAATAAGAGTTAAAATGCCAGAAATGCAAAACAGACGTTGGACGTCAGAGTAATCTCGGACTATGAGTATGAGTTTTGGGCAATTTGAAAGGGGAGGGGTTCAACTTCAACTTCAAGGGAAGCAAATGCTCTTTATATTATGCATGTTTCAAAAATTGAGGAAAAATTACACAGAGAGTTGAGTGATTTTTTTCAGAATGACTAATGTAGACTTACCTTTTAATTCTATAAAAAAAAATTCACAACTACTGGAACTACTGAACAGGAACAATGGTACTTTGTCTATGACTATGAAACTACACTATGAGTATGACATCTGATCTGCAAAACCTACAAACAGACACAGAAATATCATCAAATAGTGAAATATAAGATTGATTGCACCTTGTATGGATAGTTCCGACACGTGTTACATGGGGAGCCCGTTTGTTTACAAATAATAATGTCACATGATCACGCACTGACGTCACAAATTTTAATCGTCTGCCATTATTCTTATTACATAATTACTGTTATTACACAATTCACAAATGCATAACCCATTTATCTTGTGGACATGCAATGGGAATGTGCACGGTTATCAAAAACTACAAAAATATTGCATGTACAGTTAATAAAGAAGTTATTTCATCAAATAGATAAGATTTTCACTCATGACCCAAAACATGGGTTGCCATTCTGTCATCGGGGATAATTGATAAATGGGATTAAATTGACCGTCAAGAAGGTCTAAAGAACCACCTCTGGAGAACCTTAACATTAATAAGTAATACTTACCAAAATTTCTCTACACTAAACGCTATTTTCTATTGGAAAATTTCAGAAAGATGCTGACAACTTATTTGGTGATACAGGTTATTTTCTTGTTTTGGCGCGAAATATTCTTACTCTTAATGCTTGACGTAACAAAATTTGTATAGAATTATATTTAACTAAAGCTCAGCGTAAATATGCAGAAGCATGACAATACATTAATGATAAAATATGTAAATATTTCTGTAAAAGAATATAATTTTACTTTCCCAGTATACTTCACTTAGAATTACATTTGAGCGCAAGAAAGTCTCCTTGTGAATCGGCCCGGGGTCGAAGTTCAACATATCAACGGAAATTTTTGCGTGTGCTTGCGTTGCTTTACATCGAGGCTATAGCTTTTCAACCAATCGGGGAATGTTTACTTGGGGCATACATCTATTTTTACTGCAGGTTTTGACATGTTTACACTTAAATGCGACCAAGCTTAGCGAAAGGTAGTGCGACGTAATCAGTTAAACAAACTTTATTAGATTAACTCGTAAAGGAACGATCGTTTTCATTGGTCAATTCAAACCTTCGACCTCACACCTGCGAAAATAGAACAGGCGTACTATAAGTTGAATGGGCTGATCAGTATCACGTAACCGGTCAAGGTTGTTATAACCTTCCATCGTCATATTCACGTACATGATTGTGTTCTTGATTATCCCATAGCAATTCTAGCTTTTATATACATGTGCATGTAAAATTCATTGAATTCATAATTTTGTGCAATAGTGAAATTTTAAACTTTAAAATCTTAACAGGTTTCACATCGAACTATTTAATTCAACTGTCTCCTCTCAGTTGGTTCTGGATTGATAAATCTACCATTTTATTTTGATGGGAGTGGGGCCTTGGATGAAACATTTTGTTCTTTTTTTTTAGTTGTAATCTCTGTCATGTCTTTTTATTTTCTTATTTTTAAATCTATTTGGTCCTGCCTTTTTTTTATTGGTTTGTCCGGATTTTTTTTACATAAATCGTCATCCGGCCTTTTTTGCCAAGTTGCTCATCCTGACTTTTCATATCTTTCGCAAATTTTAGGCATTCGACTAAGAATAGTGTGATTTTTTTCTGATTCATTTTACTTAATTTTGAGAAAAATCCCGAAATTATAGTAAATTCAGAACATGTAACCAACCATACTTTGTTTAGAGAAAAATGGAGATGGCAAACCATGGCACAGTGGAAGGAAATGTACTTTATAAACTCCAGCGATATACTTAATGAATTTTATAATTAACTGTTTTGCTATTCTCGGTTGAAAACGAACGTAAATTATATATCGTAAATATTTAAATAGTTACATAGAAAACAATCAGTTTTTAAAGTCATATGAAACCTCAGATTTAAAAAAAAATGATGCATATGTTTTTTATAACTAAATGGATAGTTTTCACTATAAAACCTATGTACATATACTTTTTTCTGAAGAAAACTCTATGATTTGTCCACATTTAGATAAAGTTTACTTTTTTTAATTGCTTGCTTCCAGGAAACAATTCGCCGACATATTTTCCGTATGCAAAGTGACCTTAGCGAGACTCGTCTCGTAAAAATCCGGTGATCGCAATACGCATGGATCTCTCATTGAAATAAACTATTATCTGATTGTACATGTTATACACGTGCTCAATATCCATGCTTCTTTGTTGATTATTTACTATAAGGTGACAATCGGTAATCTTCGGCTTCAAAACACGACAAATAATTAGCCGCCATATTTTCACATTATAACAGACATATAGAAAAAAAAAATTGACGATTATACGATATATTTGCGTAAAAAATAACATTGTGCACAGAAGAAAAAGTTTATGATAAATACATGCATTGGTTAAATAACTGAACATTATTTTTCACCAGTCACTCGTTTCATGACTTTAAAAGCATGTTTATTCATTAAATGTATTAATAAAAAGGTGGGTCCCTTCTTGTACATGCATTCAGTCATCCTTATTAATAATTTCTTAATATTTCGTTTATCAGTTTATCTTACATGTATGGTTTTGTATTTCATATTAAATACGCATGCATACTACACGTCACTTTGGCGTATAGTTCAACAATGTTATGCAAATCACAATTCTTACGGTATGAAATTAAAAGATAAGTTTTCAGCCAATTAAAATCGAAAACAGTACATTTATATTGTTCCTTATAAACTACGATATTTCTCACAAGTATTTATTTATTTTTTTAGTTCCACACATACAAAAGAAAAAATCTTCGCCGATGTAACATTTCAATCCTTTTTACACCAACATGCCTTCACTGAATTCATTTGAATTTCGTGGTGACCATGATAGTACATTGCATACTACTACGTCTTCATTCACGTGTACAAATGATACGATTATTGTTGTTTTGTTACTATATTTCGGGGACAATTTGCTCCGTTTATGATACGTAATTTCTGAATGACCATACGCTTAGCTACTGTGTAACGTTCTATATGTTCGTTTTATAGCATGAAAACACTAAAAGAGGAATGTGCAACCCATCATAAATTATTGTAATTATTGTAATGGATCAGTATTATGAGATCCTTATTATAAGTAACTACGACATTGAAAGAAATTAAAAGTGGTTCCTTAATCGTCCGTATAAAAGCGGCACATGCATTTTATTTTATCCTTTTATTTTTCATAATGCGGTACAAGATAATTATGCTGCTGCAGTATAATATTTCGACACAACTATTTGAAATTCACAAAACATTGATTTAATTCTTTTGACCAACGATTTGTAAACTATACATTGTCAAATCCTTGTTTTTGCGTTCGTAGTAACATAGTACATTCCATAGTCAGTCACCTGTGTCAATTCACGTGCACACTACGATTGTTGTTTGTATTTGAATCTTTCGGCCAATGAAATGAGACGTTACAAGTTGTTTGTTTGTGATACGCCAGAATGTTATCAGGTGTAACACCACTAATTTGGGCCGGCCAGAAAGCACATACCAGAAAGTAGTACATATTTAACACAAAATAGTTCCTACGGATGAGTGTAACTTTCAAAATATGTAGAATATTTAGGTATTTTGTATCAAATGAAAGCTGAATGACTGATGATCATTGTAGAACACTTTTGACTTATTATTTTGAATGTTAAAAATCTGCATCAAATTTTAAAAGAGGTACATTTGCCTGTTTGTCAGATCTTAAGTACCTGTTTTGGTACATCCGAAGTTCTGGGAACCAGTTCTTTCTTATATGCCATTAAAGGTATGTTAATTTTATCAGTACAAGACACCATAAAGTGTTGCTTTGACATGCAATGATTGTCACTTTATTTGAACTTAAAACAAAGAGCTGTGCCTGTTTGAAAATGAGGAATTTAACATAGAAAGCAATGGGGTCATGAATTAGTGGTGTACTTCCATCAATGAACTATCAAACGCTAAAGTTGACTGCATTTCAGTGTAAAACGGGATTATAGAAAATGGAATGTTGTTGGGTAGATACAAAACAGAAAATGATGAACACTTTTAGCAAAAGATAAATTGGATCGGAGGTCTGTGTATTCACATTATTTGTACAACTCTCCTTACTCTTGGGAAGCGTGTGCTTTACATCGAGGCTTGCGTTGCCTCGATGTAAAGCATCGACGCGGTAGTAGTTCAACCAGTCGGGGAATGTTTATTTGGGGCATACATCTATTTTTACTGCAGGTTTTGGCATTTTTTAATCGAAATTAGAGAAAAATGGAATGATGTCAGGAGATACAAAACAGAAAATGATAAATAATTTTAGCAAAAGATGAATTGGATCGGGGTTCTGTGTATTCACATTATTTGTACAACTCTCCTTACTGATGGCAAAAAAATGGGAATTTCCGTGACCTAAATGGTTCGCGAAAATTAATATTTTATTATATAGTATAGTAAATAGTAATTTACTATCTTTAAATCGCTAAATTGAAGATTTACGAAACCGTGTTCAAAAATCGGTACGGATATGCATAAGATTACGGCATTTTTTAGATTATCAATTATCGAAGATTTTATTATACATCTATATTTTAAAATATTGCAAAACATGAACTTAAAAACAAATGCTTGACATTAAACAGAAAAAAAACAAGCAAACGTTGTTCGTCAAAATTTCAATTCCACAAATAATAACTAATTGTATAATGAGGACTTCATTTCGCTTGGCATTAACAAAGAGGAATTCTTTACAATTTATTATCAGTGTTAATAAAGCAGTCTTTAAAAACAAGGAAACTATTTCGGATACAATTATTTGTTCTTAATATTTGAAAATAAAACAAAATGAAACTTTAGACGTATGCAAAAAATTAATATAATAGATCACACAAGGGGTGATCAAAGACATCGTTTATTGAGGTAAAATGGGAAAGTAGAAACCAATGTACTCAAAATTTTATAAGAAATATAGAATGAGAAAGTTCTTTATAGAACAAAAATACTTTTTTAATTGCGACGGTTAAAACTTCTTACATTGTTATTTATTTATGTATGAAATATGTTAAAACACAAATAGCAGAATGTAAATTTCATAAACTACTCGTTAAAAAAAACCAATTTTTTTAATATCCAATTTTCATTTCAAATTGTAATTTTTCATTTATCAGGCTAATAAAATAACCAAATTTAGATGATGGTTGTATGGCAACAAAAAAACAACCACGAATGCCAACGACACAAATAACCAAAAGACGGTATGCACAGTCCTTTCTTTATTTCGTCGTGTGTATACTTTTCGTTTCTCATAGCAATTTAAGATTCGTTAAGTAAGAAAATTTCGGTAGATACTTTGTTTTTTGTCAAGAATAAAACAAAGTAATATTGACGTTTCTGAAAAACGGATTATAAAATTCATGTTAATTTCATAGCCTAAGAATTGCCATACTGATACTTTTTGCGTCTTGTCAAACATTTTCCTCGTAAACCTGATAGATTCATAAAGTAAGAAAAATTTGATAGATACTTTGTTTTTGTCCAGAATAAATGTTGATAAAAAAAAGTGTTTATTGATATTTCTGAACTACTGATTATTTAATTACTATATATAAATTCAAAAACATATGCTATGACATAAACCGGATATAAAGTCGGTTCCGATCCGGTACCGGTGATTACACCAAGTCGTACCACAGGGACTCGGTTAGCAGATTAAAATTTTGTTAATCAATGTTTTTTAATTTTTTTTTAGTATTTCCTGTCTTTGTATTACTCTATTAACGTATTTGACGTTGACATCACTATTTCTTTGTTTTCTAGCAATGTGCAGTTTACTATCCATATCCGTATACTGAAAAATCCTAAAGGGATCTAAGTCGCCATCTTGAATTGCCTTCCTACTTTAGATAAAAATAATTAAAATATTAATAAATTACTATATACCTTACAAAGGCACTCATTTTCTTCCTAAATTATTCTTCTATCACATGCATATTTTGATTTTGGATCAACAGAACCCTTACGCAACTTCAGTTGCATTCAGGTCAGAATATTCAAATTTCCCGGCGAAAGCAACGTAACTGGCAAACATGTCGTTTTCAGTAAGATAGACGAAATGGGAGATAACTCTTGTCATTCGAAACTTTCGGGTTGATGCATTTACTACATCGATAACTCCTCATAAACTGACGAGTGCTGTCCCCTGACATAAATATCGAGCGCAAATTTAATAACGAATAGAACCTTTCTGCAAACGGGTAACATAAATCACTGACTTTTGGTAGACACATCAATAAAATGAAGTAGTTACTAAAAATATTGACGTGTTCAACGGGATTTACCAGGTTCAGTAACAGTACCAGGATTTAAAAAGGGGGGCAAGTTGGTAGGCTAACTTTGGATTAATACTTATGTATGCATTTATCATACATGCATGTATGAAGCTCCATTAGGAGGCCCTTGTCCCCATAAATCCGTCTCTGATTATATACATGTTGTACTACATAAATCCTTGATGTGAAAAATATCAGGACGATGTCTGACAGAAAGTCACATTCCTTTAAGAAAAAAGACCCCGATAGTACAATCATTTGATATTTTCAATGGGCGGAAGGATAGGAGAATAATCTGATATTGAAACAACACATACAATGACTGTTCGAGGAAATTTTCGTTTGATATTTAATTTTATGAAGGATTCTTGGCGTGTAAATCTGTCTCATATCTGATCGATTGAGCGTAGGTATCAAGCTGCGGGACAGCACTCGTCAGTCTATGAGGAGTTATCGTTGTAGTAAATGCATCAACCCGAAAGTTTCCGAATGACAAGAGTTATCTCCCATTTCGTCTATCTTACTGAAAACGACATGTTTGCCAGTTACGTTGCTTTCGCCGAAATTTGAATATTCTGACCTGAATGCAACTGAAGTTGCGTAAGGGTTCTGTTGATCCAAAATCAAAATATGCATGTGATAGAAGAATAATTTAGGAAGAAAATGAGTGCCTTTTAAGGTATATAGTAATTTATTAATATTTTAATTATTTTTATCTAAAGTAGGAAGGCAATTCAAGATGGCGACAGATCCCTTTAGATTTTTCAGTATACGGATATGGATAGTAAACTGCACATTGCTAGAAAACAAAGAAATAGTGATGTCAACGTCAAATACGTTAATAGAGGAATACAAATAGACAGGAAATACTAAAAAAAAAAAACATTGATTAACAAAATTTAATCTGAAACTGAGTCCTGTGAGTCGTACATAATAGAAATCGCAATTTTCATGATTTTCAAAATATGTTGTTTACATTTTTCTACAGAAATTACATTATTTCCTTGCAAAAAAATCCAATTGCAGGTCCTTTGCGCTCTTATTACACTCCTTTGTGGTCCTTTGTGCTACATTGTGCACCTTTGTGCACAAAGGAGGTCCTTTGCGGTGTTTTTAGAGACCCAATTTGTGGTAGTGGTCTCTTTTTTAATCTTTGGTTGGGTTGTTGTCTCTTCGACACATTCCTCGTTTCCATTATCTATTATATTAAACATTATTTCATACCTACCGATATTAATATTTGCCAATGGACGTTAAGCAATTTGGTAGCATCAATTATTTTTTTAGCCCTTTTCACCATAATTATTACCGTTTACACTAAGAATTAAACTTTTATTACCAATGTGATAAATACTATTCGTACCAATATAAAACATATAAAACTGAAACAAATCCTGATGTTTAAAAATCTAAATGACATAGAAAAGTCACAATACAACTTAAAATTCCCTAAATATTAACCAGGAACATTTTCTTTCTGATTTTATCTATGATCAAGTTCCAATTATTATAAAACATTTGGGGTCAATAGTCTACTACTTCCGACAACACAATTCGTGAGAAATACAATTGTTTATTTTGTTATAAGTTTGCTGTCGCAGTGATGCACACTTAAATTGCAATATGTCAATTAATTATAACCTTAATGAAAAAATTACCAAACAAACATCTGATTTTGATTCAAACAATTTCATTGTTCTCTTATTGCATTGATTGATCCGAATGATTTCTTTTCGAGTTCTTCGATAACAAAGCAGGCTCTTGAAAATGGCCCCAGATTTAAATAAATCCAGGGAGACTAGTACAACCTCTATTTTATTCTATCACAATTTTAGTAGTATTGTTCTTTCCTCTGTCAATTTGTTTGTTTTTATAGTGATTAAGATTATAACACAATGTTGACTGCTGTACCCCTATTTTTGACATTTTTACCTATTACGTCTGTTTGTTTGTTCACACATTGTTGTCAATATAATGGAATTGTATGCGACTGTCATACAAGTGAGAGGTTTAGCTAGCTATAAACCAGGTTTAATCCACCATTTTCTACATAAGGAAATGTCTGTACCAAGTCAGGAATATGACAAAGAAAATGAAAGGATATGGAGTAAATGTACATGGGACAAAATCGCACACAATACATAGAAAACATAGAAAATTATCAATGAACAGGGCTTTTATTCCTGTTCTTCATCTTGACAGTTGATTTAAGGTCTTCAACAATGAACGAACCATTCATACCCTACAACAAGGTCAAGACGGCCCCTAGCGTCGACTTAAGCGGTACTATTGATAAAAATAAACCACAGTTCATCTTCTTGCTCCCCACCCGCCTCGGAGTGCCAACTTGTGCGATGCTTGTGTACGACGGTTGTTTTCCATTCGTTTGATGTGTTTGAGCTTTTGATATTGCCATTTGATAAGGGACTTTCCGATTTGAATTTTCCTTGAAGTTCGGTATTTTTGTTATTTTACTATTTGCCTACCCTAATCAACCTATACATGTATCAATCAATGCATCACAAAACATATTGGTAAATGTCATGCTTTTTGAATGATAAACGTCCCCAAAAAGAAATCAACACATAAATATATAATATTTATATATTCTTTCAGGCCATAATCTTGCCGGCGAAATGACGATTTAAGTCGCTACAAAAGTTTGAAAATCGCTAAAACTCGCCGGCCGACTGACTTGTTATTTTGATTTATTAAGTTAATTCCGCTGCTCAATTCGATCTTTCCACTGAAATTGAAAAAAACAAAAATAAACAATAGGACGATAGTTCACTAAAGAATGGATTATTTCTATCCATTTAGTGGCCAATA
The DNA here is from genome assembly GCA_017311375.1 of Mytilus coruscus. Lineage (NCBI taxonomy): Eukaryota > Metazoa > Mollusca > Bivalvia > Mytilida > Mytilidae > Mytilus > Mytilus coruscus. The sequence goes on from CM029599.1 coordinate 67,907,448, forward strand.
GTAGAAATTGATCCTAAACAGGCAAAGATCCAATCTTTTGTTTATCCATCTTTTTTATTTTAATGTATTTTTTTCTATTATCAAATTCAGTTTCAACCAGTAAGGCAACTTAAAATACCCCATTTTAAAATGCATTTATCTGTAATATATATGTAAACCATACCACATGATATGCAGAAAAATATAATACAGCATTTAGTCATTTATATATTGCGCTGCCATTTGTGCTCAGTATAAGCTTCTGTTGTATTAGAATCAAAATGCATCAAAGTGACTGTTTAGTCTCAATCAAAAATGAATGATGTATAAGATGTATGTACTTTGGTTGCTGCTGAGTAAATTTTCACATGATATAAATATAATCTGAATTTTTGTCAATATGTTTATCAATATTTTACATATACTTTCTCACATTTTTTTTCATGTACTCAATAGTGATAATTTCATCGTCAGTTTGTTGATGTTGATACACAAAACGATTGTCATAGTTTTCCCATAAGTTTTACCAAAGATGTAAAAAAAATGAAGTTCTCTTACAACATTCATCAACGAGCAAAACACTTACTTCATAGTAACCTACAAAAGACACTGGGATAACAAAACGTGCAAACAACTAGACATCATTGAGATGGGAGCCATCTCTGTGGGCCCCGCTGTAAATAACAGGTTACTATTTGACTATTAAAGATGTTAGTGGTTGAATCTCTTAGAGCAGGTTACATGTGCTATTAAACATACACCGGATGCACTTTACCCTTAATTTTAGAAATTTTTTACCTTGAACTTTGACCTAGGAAGTTGTACAAACATTATGACACATCCTCTGGTGTTGGTTAATATACATGTCAAGTATAAACTTTGAAATCATAACGGTTCTCAAGATATAGAACGGACATGATCTGTACCATAGGACATGGGGTTGTCAACTGAAACCAAAGTTTTTTTACCTTGACCTTTGACCTAGGAAGTTGTACATACATTATGACACACCCTCTGGTGTTGGTTAATATACATGTCAAGTATAAACTTTGAAATCATAACGGATCTCAAGACATAGAGCGGTCACGATCTTTTCCATAGGACATGGAGTTGTCAACTGAAACCAAAGTTTTTGACCTTGACCTTTGACCTAGGAAGTTGTACAAACATTATGACACACCCTCTGGTGTTGGTTAATATACATGTTAAGTGTAAAGTATGAAATTATAACGGTTCTCTAGATATAGAGCGGACACAATTTGTTACGGACGGACGGACGGACAGACGGACGGACAGACTGATCACTATAGGGCGACCCGCCACTAGGCGGGGTCCTAATAAGAGATTGAAAAGCTAAATTTAAGCTTATATAAAATTTAATATCAAGAAAACAATTATGGAAGACAAAAATAAATGACAGCCACTACACTACAGGCTCATGGCTTGGAAAAGACACACACATAATGTATCCTGACTCGAAAACCCCAGAACGTTACACTGGTGTCAGAAGTGGGATTCAAAATTTTTAATTATTGAAATTATCTGGTGCAAGTTTGAAAAATAAAATCATTTTAAAATGGATGATTCTTTGCAGTCTGATTTAATTCAAGTTAATCCAAATGATAGATCATCAATTGCTAGTGATGATACAGTGGTGAATAATACACATGAAATGAGAACAAGTTCGCAGAATTCTTATGAATCAAATCAAACAGCCCATCAAGCTAATAGTTCGCCAGCTATTTCTCAGTCAGTAGGAGAAATATTTGAATCACTCACAAATCAAATAAGAGATACATTTCATATGGTGACACAAGAAAATGCAGCAAACCTTTCTATGATGGAAGATAGATTTCAAAACCAAATCACACATTTGAAAGTTTATTTGGAAGTCCAAATATTTAATTCTGAATCAAATTTAAGAGAACAATTCTTTAAAGAATTGAATAAACAAAAGGTTAGACTTGATCAAATTCAATCTAGAAGACCAAAAATTATTGTTCAGGAAGCTGAAATCATAAAAACACATGCAGTACAAGAACCTAAATCGCTCCAAAATACAACATGTATACCTTCAAATTCTAAAACAAGCAGCTATCAAAATTAATACAATAACAGTCAAAGTACTAGGGGTATGCAATCTCATCCAAGTAAATATGCTGGTTTTATTCCAAAAGACAAAGTTAATATGAAACCTCAGCCCTATGATGCTACTGATGATATAGAAGAATATCTCGGTCAATTTCAAATTTTAGCTGAAGTAAATGGTTGGGACTATAATACAATGTCACTCTGTCTGGCTAGCAGTTTGAAAGGTGGCGCTAGAGCCATCTTAAATGAATTAAACGAGTTTAAAAGAAGGGATTTTGATAGCCTAGTTGATGCCCTTCATAATATATCAAGTTGGTTCAGTTCATAGATCTGAAATATACCGAGCTCAGCTACAGACTAGAGTGAGGAAAGATAAGAAATCTCTATCTGCCCTCAGACAAGATATTTAAAAAATGACTCGCTGTGCTTATCCTGGTGCTCCTTCCTCTGTTACAGATATATTGGCTTTGGATCAATTTATAGATGCATTACATGACCCTGATATGCGTCTTAGAATAAGGGAAGCAAGGCCTAAAATATAAATGAGGCTAAAGTTTTAGCTGTTAGGTTTGAAACCTTTAAACAAGCTGATAACCATAGGTGTAAAAATTTGATGGGTTCAAATGAAACAAAAGCAGTGTTTCCAGTTGGTGCAGATTATCCAAACCAAGTTGATGAATCAGAAAATAAGGGGGATAATGAGCTGAAAGATTTGTTAGGTGACATGACAAAATAATATCTAATTTGTCACAAGAAATAAAGAATATAAATGGGAATAATACTTTCCAAAACCAGGGAAGACAAATGCAGCAAAACTAAAATTCTTATAAAAACAATCAAAACAGGGGGAAAAATTGGTACAACAATCGAAATAATCAAAATTTTAGTGGAACCTGTTAAAAATATTGTAGAAAAACATGGACTGTTAATGGAAAAAGCTGTTGTGCAACCAAATTGTGTTTTCATTCCCATTAAAATTTTAAATCTGTCTAATGTAGAGCATGTTATTCAGAAAAATACTGTAGCTGCTATGTTGGAACCAATTGAAACTGACATGATTGAGCCATGTCAGAGGAAGTACTGAAACAAATGCTGAAAATATTCTTATGTCTGATCATGTCCAAGCTAAATATGATAATAATATAAATGAATTATCAGAAAGCAAAAAGTTCAATTTAAAGAACTTTTATTCAAATTTCAAGACTCTTTCTCCAAGTCCGCAACGGACATTGGTAGAACTGAGCTCATAGATCATACTATTGACACAGGTCAAGCTCATCCAATTATACAACGTGTTCCTCTTGCTAAAATACTAGAAGCTGAAGCTGAAATAGCTAAAATGGCTGAACAAGGAATAATTGAACCTAGCAAAAGCCCCTGGTGTTCCCCAGTAGTGATTTTGCTTAAGAAAGATTCCTCTATTCGTTTTTGTATTGATTTTCGTCTGTTAAATAATTATACAATTTGAGACTCACATTTATTACCTCGTATAGATGATACATTGGATGCTCTAGCGGGATCCAAATGGTATTCCACGCTGAATTTAAAGAGTGGATATCATCAGGTATCTATCACCCCAGAAGATCGTCCCAAAACAGCCTTTTCATTTCCTGGTAGTGGGCTTTGACAGTTTACTGTTTTCGCTTTTGGACTTTGTAATGCCCCTGCTGTCTTTGAAAGACTAATGCTGAAAATTTTATCAGGATTAACCTGGAAAACATTTCTTGTCTATTTAGATGATATAATAGTGTTTTCCAAGACTTTTGAGGAGCAAATTGAAAATTTAGCTGAAGTCCTTAATCGACTTGAACAAGCTAATTTAAAATTAAAGCCAAAGAAATACAGATTTTTCCAGAAACGTGTCAATTTTTTGGGACACGTAGTCAGTGAGGATGGCGTTGCCACTGACCCAGAAAAGACAAAAGCAGTCTCAGAATGGCCAAATCCTAAAAATGTAAAGGCAGTTAGTTCCTTTCTGGGCTTGTGTTCATATTATCGCAAGTTCATCTCTCATTTTGCAGATATTGCCCGACCGCTCCATAAATTAACTGAAAAAAATCAGTCTTTTATATGGACAAGTGAATGTCAAGAAGCTTTCAGTATTTTAAAGAAAGATCTGACAAATACCCCAATTTTAGCTTACCCAGTAATGAAGACTCGTTTGTTTTAGACACAGATGCGAGCAATACATGCATGGGGGCAGTTTTATCTCAAGTCCAAAATGGAACTGAGAAAGTTCTAGCATACTACAGCAACGCTTTCAGTAGAACAGAGAGGAAGTATTGTGTCACACACAGAGCACAGGGACTCGGTTAGCAGATTAAAATTTTGTTAATCAATGTTTTTTAATTTTTTTTTAGTATTTCCTGTCTATTTGTATTACTCTATTAACGTATTTGACGTTGTCATCACTATTTCTTTGTTTTCTAGCAATGTGCAGTTTACTATCCATATCCGTATATATCCTTTTCAGTATACGGATATGGATAGTAAACTGCACATTGCTAGAAAACAAAGAAATAGTGATGTCAACGTCAAATACGTTAATAAAGTAATACAAATAGACAGGAAGTACTAAAAAAAAATTAAAAAACATTGATTAACAAAATTTTAATCTGCTAACCGAGTCCCTGTGACACAGAGAACTTTAAGCTGTTGTGGTTTCAATAAAACAATTCCATCATTATTTATATGGGAGACATTTTCTGGTTCGCAGTGATCATGGCGCTTTAAGATGGCTTCTAAATTTTAAGAACCCAGAAGGTCAAATTGCAAGATGGTTTGAAATTCTTGCTGCTTATGATTTTAAAATTGAGCACCGGGCTGGTTGCTCACATGCAAATGCCGATGCCATGTCAAAGAGGCCTTGTCATGATGAAAATTGTAGTCATTGTAACAGAGCTGAAGAAAATTTCAGCCAGAATCTGAAAGTTCTGATGAAGTTGTACCCAATACTGTAGAGGTGCACCGTGTTCTTAATAAAAGGGGGATGAAATCGATCTCCTTGCCTGATTCCAATACTAATAGTATGATGACTTCAGAAAATATTGCTGTATATGTAACTACCAGATCGAGGAAAGCATAAGATAAATCACCCTCCTGGAATAGCAATAAAGCTGTAGAGTTTGGAAATTACCCATCAACATCAGATGGTGATAAATGTATTGATTTTACAGGAGAAAAATTAGATGAATGTCAAAATAATGACACTGATTTACATTTATTAATCAATTGGAAAGAAAATGGGGAGAGATCTGTTTGGGAGAAAGTTTCTCCGTGTAGTTCCGCAGTAAAATATTATTGGTCTAGGTGGGAGTGTCTTTATATAAAACAAAAGGTTTAAAAAAAGCTCAAAAAGTTATTTTTTATCCCAATTACACAACAGTGTTACTGGAGGGCATTTAGGTGTCAAGAAAACTCTTTCTAAAGTTAGGGAAAGATATTCTTGGTTCAAACAAAGCGATGGTGTGGCTAATTGGTGCAGGCAGTGTGATTATTTGTGCCTCTTAAAAGGGTCCAAATGAAAAGCCACATGCTCCACTCCAACAGTATTACCGTTACGTTGGGGCTCCTTTAGAACGAATATAGCAGTTGATATTTTAGGCCCTTTACCCAGAACTTATAAGGGAAATCAGTATTTAATGGTTTTGGAGATTATTTCTCAAAATGGGCTGACGCAATACCCATAAGGGATCAGGAAGCCACTTCAGTTGCAAATAAACTAGTGGAGAGAGTAATAACGATTGTGTGGGTACCAATGGAAATCCACTCTGATCAAGGTTCAAATTTTGAATCACAAGTATTTCGAGAAATGTGCAAGCTGTTAGGTTTACATAAAACCCAAACTACAGATCTGAGACCCTAAAGTGATGGCATGGTAGAAAGATTAAATAGTACCATTGAAAATATGTTAGCTAGTTTTGTTTCTGAAAATATGAAAAATTGGGATGAGTACACATTTTTGTTCATGATGGCATATAGAGCTTCTGCCCACGAAACCACCAAGGTTTCCCCTGATGAAATGATGTTTGGTCGCAGTATAAATTTGCCAATTGATCTTACAATTGGACACCCTGATTCAAATTTTATTAAACCAGAATATAGTTATGAATATGTTTACGAGTTGTCTACAAAATAAGACAAAATTCATGAATTTGCACGAAAACATATTGCTGTTGGTAGCAATAATATGAAACGGTTGTATGACAGAAGTACACATTTTCATGAATATAAAGCTGGTGATGCTGTATGGTTATACAATCCACAATCACGGTAGATGGCATACTTGGCCTACTACTGTAATTTCCGTCAGCTTTAGTCACTCTGTATTGCAATTTGCTACTGGTTGCCTGTTTTCCAGTGGAAATTGGCAATATTTATCCCCGCATCCCTTGGGAGGGTGTTTTTTAAATTATGTAATGGAAGGTTCAATGTTGGTTCTGTCCTAATCTTTGTATCAATTTGAGTTCCTGAGACCCATATAGTAAAGGGTTAAATCCAAAATTACAAAGGCCTTGGCAAGGACCTTTCTCGGTGTTAGAAAGAATAAATGCTGTTATTTACAGAATAAGAAAAAGCCCAAGGTCAAAGCCTAAGATAGTGCACCATGACCGATTAAAATTATATATTGGTGAATCATTACCTTTCAATGGGTAACTGATTAAAATTAAATATATAAAGTTATAGTTCTATAAAGGAACATATATATACTAGTTACTATACTATATAATAAAATATTAATTTTCGCGAACCATTTAGGTCACAGAAATTCCAAAAAATGGCATCAGTAAGGAGAGTTGTACAAATGATGTGAATACACAGAACCCGGATCCAAATTATCTTTTACTAAAAGTATTCATCATTTTCTGTTTTGTATGTACTACCAACATTTCATTTTTCTACAATTTCGATTAAAATATTATAAAACCTGCAGTTCAATAGGTCACATGCCCCAAATAAACATTCCCCGATTGGTCGAACTACTGTGGCCTCGGTGTAAAGCAACGCAAGGCTCGATGTAAACATCATACTTCCAAAAATAGAGGTATGTCCCAACTTAACATTCCCCGATTGGTTGAATTGCTGCTCGATGTAAAGCAACGGAAGCCTTGATGCAATGAAGAAAAGGGGTTGACAGGATAAACGTAATCGTTATAAATTTTAACTTCATGGTTCTTATGCAAGCAAATTTAATAAACAATGATTTTATACAGTTGTGTTATTGTTTTCACCTTACATAGGGCTTTATTTCTGATCTTATTTCTGTGTACACAATTCTGAATCTACATATTTCACCTATATCAATATTAGGTAATCCGTTTGGACGATTCCATATACTATTATGTTTTAGGGTTTTTTAGCTTCAGTGTCGAGTTGGTGTATAGTATTGAGGGCTGTCTGCGAGAAATAAATCCTTTTTTCTGATAGATTAATTAAATTAAAACCAATATAAAAATAGTTAACACATATATTTTATTTAACTGAGTAAATTGATCGGAATGTGAATGATACATAAACATAAAATTCGTTTTGGTCTATCCCAGTGATGACATTTGCGCGGGAATTTAGTCCATTGACATCGTAATATAATTTACTTTGGATTATAATTATCTTTTAGATGTAATGTTACAGGATTTAATGTGAAATTATTTGTCTCTTCTTCTATAGTACACGAGTTTGACGTCAGGTTTGTACACATGAAAGAGGGACGAAAGATACCAGAGGGACAGTCAAACTCATAGATCGACAAACTGACAACGCCATGGCCAAAAATAAAAAGACAGACAAATAATAGTACAGATGACACAACATAGAAAACTAAAGACTAAGCAACACGAACCCCACCAAAAACTGGGGGTGATCTCAGGTGCTCCGGAAGGGTAAGCAGATCCTGCTCCACATGTGGCACCCGTCGTGTTGCTTATGTTATTACAAATCCGGTAAATAGTCTAATTCGGTAAGTCACATTCGTGAAAAGGGAAGGGTATTGTAGTTACGACACAAGGAACATATCCGATATCATCTGTGAAACGGTTATTCCATAAGTCTCTAGTCTAAAAAAGCCAGTGACATAACGATAAACAGATAAGCAACTGTCTAGGGCCAAGTAAGGGAGGTGAAAAAGCAAGTATTACGCAGAACGATAAACAGTTACATAGACGGATCCAGGGAGTGGGGAAAATTTGGTTGATTTTATAGCGAAGCAGGGGCGGATCCAGCCATTTTATAAAAGGAGGGTTCCCAACTCAGGACAAAGGGTGGGGTGGGGGTGTTCCAACTATGTGTCCCCATTCAAATGCATTGATCGTCCAAAATAGGGGTTCCAACCCCGGAACCCTCCCGGATCCGCCACTGGGGAAGCATGACGGGAGTGGGCAACCCTTAGGTCAGTCAGCGGCCACCCCCCTTTTATGAAAAGTTGTGGATCTGCCACTGAGATTTATATAAGCAGGTTTTCTTTGTGTAGATACCTTATAATATCACCAACTGTGACTGAGTACACAATTTGATTCATTTCAGCTCATTAGCTGGGCTCACTCGCTAAAAAGGTTCATTGCGGGCCTGCTCACTGGCTAACATTTTACGATATTTATGACTCGTGTAGAAAAGCCGATATACATGTGTGGGAGGAGTAGTTATCAAGCTTGCTTTCTTCTGTAAAAACTGTCTTAGGCCAAGTTAGGCAGGTGAAAAAGCCAGTAATAGAACGATAAAAATATGATTAGGTTTTCTTCGTATAGATCCCTTAAAATATCCCCCACTGAGGACACAATTTGATTCGTTTTAGCTCATTAGCTGCGCTCACTCGCCATAATAGGTTCATTGCGGCTTACTGGCTAATATGTGTAGAAAAGCTGATAACCTATACATACATGTATATGGTCAGATTATATGTTTTCGTACGTCATATGAATTTGTACTATGCATGCCTTTTCAATGGAAATTTTGACGACAGTATGCATTCTTAATAGCACGAAAAACGATGAGAAGAGGATAATATGTCAACCAAAATTTTTCAGCAACGTCAAAATATGTGAGGACACCCTATCAAGATCTATCAAGCTTGCGTTCATGTTGTGTTAAAACTGTTTTAGGAAGGTGAAAAATACCAACAATATAACAATAAATAGATAATCGATATTGTAAAATATCAATGTGTTGAAAAGCCAATGATCTACATATATACTTAAATATGTCAACCATAAAATAAAACTGTTTAATTTACACCACAACTTTTGAAAAAACCTTTATGTTTATATAACTTATCTCATTCTAGTCCATTCAACTGACAGAATGGGTGTACATTTCATGAACTCTTTAATAACAAGAATCATCATGGACTATTCTTTATAGCAATATCTGTTAGCCATTTAGGGTCTTTTGCATTCAAAGTTTAGTTTTAGTGGGTTTATTTGGCGAAAAGAACTCAATTTCAGATCATAGTTAACATTTTCTATATATTTTGCTGTGTCAAAATGACCTAATAAATATAAAGGACAGTATATAGACCCAAAATGGTATATCACATTCTACACATGACATTTTAGCAGGAAAGACTGCCATTGGAGTATATAACCACTGCGACTTTGTAACTTTATCTCATCCACTAAAGTCATTCAAGTAGAATATTTGATGTAGGTTTGTCCACATTTTGGAATATATTATATATGTATAGAATTAATGTTGAGTCTGTTCCCAGATGCCTGAGATAGACTTCAATATTTATTATTTATTGAAAATAAGTGGAATCATCTTTCAGAAAAGTTTTTTCTATGGTAATGAATCCCCTATTACATGTATTATAAGTTAAAGGCTACATCCCCCTTATTTTTTATTTGAGGGGAGTTCCCAACCTGTTTATTAGTGGGATAGTGAATCAGGCCTTAGGCTTAAGTCTTCTCAATTGTATTGATGCATACTTTTCATGTCAGGACAGTTTTCCTCATTTTTGAAGGCTGTATGGTTGCCTTTTATTGCATTGTCATTTGAACCTCTGTGGATTGTCTCATTGGCAATCATATTACATATTTTAATTTTTATATGGATCCATCATTTAGAAAAGTTGTTCTGAATGTAATGAGTCCTGTCCAGATCCCCCTTTATAAGTTAAAAAGGCTTCATCTTCTTTTTATCTTCATTAGAACATATTTTTTTTTCCAAACATGTTGTTTATAAGTTGTAAATCAAGCCATTACTTTTCTTAATTTAATTGTTGCATACAGTGATACTTAACATGTCTGGACTGTTTTTTCTTATTTTTTAAGGCTGTATGGCTGCCTTTAATTACTTTGTTATTTAAACCTCTGTGGATAGTTGTCTCATTGGCAATTATACCACATACATGTATATACAGATTTTATATGGATTGCAGACCTGAAAAGATGTTCAAAGTTGAATATGCTGCAAACTTTAAACAAGCTACTACTTATTTACCATGTTTACCATGAAACTGTTGATCAGAACTATATATAAGTGATTTCACCCAGTCCTCATACATGTATATGTACCACTATCAATCAACAACAAATGCAAATACTTTTTTTTATTTACATGCATATGGTAGCCTATAATTTCTTACATCTATTTTATTTGAATTTAAGGAAATAGTTGTTATTTATATAAACAAATCTCACGTCGATATATAACATGTACAACAATCAAACATCAACCCAAACCAAACTGATGTATTTGAAAGACATCTAGAGGTCAATATACAGTCTCGAACAAAAGACAAAAAAGGAAAATATAGTGAACTTTGGAGAATTTATATTATTACATATACATGCATTTGAATTATTTGGAATATATATTGTTTCAAATTTTTAGTCTTAGGTTCCACCTACCATTTTAGAAAACTGGGATTTCAATGCTACTAAGTCTATTAGAGTGGTATTTCATTGGTTGTAGATATGGAATCTTATTTTATCATGAAGTCAGATTTGAACACGACTTGGGGAATGAAGATGTAGTAAAGACCGAATGTCAGTTTTGTCTAATACATGTACTTTAATTTTAGTCTTACATGTATATATGTATACTTATATTATTGATTCAGTGGTGCTGGTAAATAGACACTGACAAGTCTTAGATAACATTTTATAGTTTTGAATGTTTCTTCATCAGTTGACTAAAATTAGGTGGAGGTATATCCTTATTTTAGACAGAGGGGCAATCAACCTATATCAATTTGTAAATGAAGAGATTGATAGTTGCTAGATACTGAATGATTTCAGCACAAATTTGTGAAAGTTTTAACCTGTGTATATATAATTAAAATACGATAATAAAATTCATGTCTTTATTAGGAATTCTGATCCAACCATGTAGTATGGCATGTTTGTGAGATATGGTTTTGGTGGGTACGATGTTCATGAAGGACCTGTAGTACAAAGTATATCACTGGATTGAGCTTTTTGTCTAAGTGTATTATTAAAGTGCTTTGCTTTGAGCTCAGTTCATTGTTATGCAATTCATTCTTTGTGAAATAAAGATTTGACAGACAACTCTCATGTACAAGGATTTGTCAGGGTAGTATCCATTCTATGTACAATGTAAGTAATAAGGAGATAAAAGCATTTTATTTAGATTTGAACCAAACATTTTTTGTTCATTAACCAAATTTTAAAAAAAGCACAAATTTACCCAACAATGCTACACTCGCTACTAGCAATATGATGCTAGGTTGTTTTAATACATCTGTACTGCCTACTGATGACTCGGTCCTGAGTGTAAATGGTCATTCAGTATGTTAAAAAACCAAATTTATAAGGCCTATCTGGCCTAATTGATTTTAAAACTATATTTCATTGTACATGTTCAACATTTTCATTCATTTGTTTATTTCTTAATTTGTGTAAATTAACATTGTTACAGTAAATGTTAATTACTACACTTTCATACCACAACAAATACTGTATTGGTATCACTTATATTTGTATCCATATAACAAAAAAATTGAAAAGAGAATAATTTTGCAATACCTTTTCATATTGAATACTATAACTTTTTGATATTTAGACATATTAAGTAGATTTTCATAATACCCACTTGACATGCTTGAAATTCTATCAAATTACTTTAGGAGCAGTTATGAGTCTTTGAAGCATGCTCACAAAGGTTTTTTTGTTGATATCATTTTCATATTGGTCAAAACTTTTTTTTGCTTTGGCCAGCTTTGGAGGAGATGTTATCAAAGAATTGATAAAAAAACAACACAGAAGTTTACTTTCTAGCTCATCTAGCCCCAAGCATCATGTCAGGCATTGTTATTACTAAAAACCAATAAATGTCTTCTAATCTGAGAAACAATTTTGACATTTTAACAAAATATTTTACTAATGATACTGACAATCCACCACAAAGTAATATAAATAGAACCATACAAATAGTGAGCAAATACATATAAAAAGATGTGGTATGATTGCCAATGAGACAATTCTCCACAACAGACCAAAATGACACAGAAATTAACAACTACGGGTCACCATACAGCCTTCAACAATGAGCAAAGCCCATAACGCATAGTAATTTATGTTATTTATGTACACAAAATAAACGAAAACAAATATTATGTAACACATAGACAAACGACAACCACTGAATTACAGCCTCCTGATATCATGTTCTCAGATATCATCTCCCATTTAAAAAAAATCACATGAAAAAATGAACCTATTATGTGTTGCTCTCCTAGCTACAAAATGTATCCAAAATCAAAGATGTGGAAAATATTCTATGATAATCATTTGGTAATTAATGCAATTAGTGTCTCTTCCATGCCCGTCTTGGACATAAAATCTAAATATTAAATAAACAACACTCCTAATGCTCAGGTTGGTTGTCATCGTGCAACACAGTTAATAACACCATATAGGAAAAATATAGAACTCCTTTTGTCATATAAAACACTGTCAAACATCCAAACATACTATCCACATTCATCTGTGTCCACACTTGTATATGGAATAAAAAAAAAAATTAAAAAAAAGATGCTGGATGAGGTTGCATTTCCTTTAACCTTCTATCATATATATCAGGCTGCTAATATTTTATATGATACTGGTTTTAATACAATAAAACAAACTTGTGTTCTTACAAACACTTTTTCTTATGCAGATTACGCTATACAGATGTGGTCTTTGTCTGAATCATGACTTTTACCGCCCTTTTAAAGTTGAGAGGCACATGGATGAGCAACATTCAAACTTTGGGTACCTGTGCCCAGAATGTAAGAGAATATTTCTAAGAAGAGACAGCAAGCATAAAAATTGCAAGGGGAAGCAGGTGGCACGGACTTACAGTTTGTCAGTAGGAAAACTTTCTTTTTGGTGAGATAGAACAACAGAAATTAAAGAAATTTAAAAGAGAGAGCAGACAAATGATAATTGAAATTCACCCCTAGCAAACTGAAAATAAGGAAAATAATATTAAGGGGAATGTACAGAAATCACAAAGTGGGGAACATAAGTCTGAAGAAAACAATAAAAATATTCATAAGAAAAAGATAAGTGATAAAGATCAACAAAAGAAAGAGAAGCCAAAGGAGAACTGTGAAAATGTTAAACAGGTCGAAAGCAAAAATGATAAGGTTTATCAAAAGAACGAGAAATTAAATGAAAAGAAAAGAAAACGTTCTTTGTCCCCAACCAGATCAACTACTCCGATACCACAGTGGAGGAAAATTATTATCAAACCTGCAGAAAAAGTGATGCCACCATACCCTCATGTATATGCCCCAACTTTAGTGCCACCCGTTATACCTTTATTCAGTGCATCAAAATCACCAAGCACATTGGTATGTATGGATGAACCAAATTTTATATTGCTGAATCAATATTAGATAGTAACAATAATATACATGTAGTCACAGATATTTGTGAAAGTATCATTCCTGCTCCAGAGAAAAGTACAACACCATCAGTATGTAGTATGCAAACTACCTATGAATCCAAACAATTTGATGTGTTATCCTTACTAGCCCCAGATGAATATATCCCTGAAGTAAATGTACCAAGTGTGAATGCACCAACTGTTGATGCCAGCTATACCCCGAATCCGAAAAATACTTTACAACTTTAGGCAATGGCCGACTACCAGAAATCCCGCGTAATTTTAAATGTAGGGGGTAATAGATTTGAAACCTGTGTTCCTACCCTCCAGCAGGACCCGTCAGCTATATTGTTGTATATGATACTGAAGGACTCACCCATGTAACCGTACAAGGTTGATAATGTGTACACTTACTTTTTAGACAGAGACCCCGTCATTTTGTGCATATCTTAAATCATCTTCGTTCAGAGTGCAGTATGGACTTATCTACTTTTCTAAGAACCGTTATTGCTCTCCGTGAACTTCAGAGAGAGTGTGTATTCTACAATTTAACCAATCTTCATTGTTTATTAGAGAAAAGAATTGTGGACATACTACAAGGACATTTGTTGGAGTGACATTTTGTTGTTATATATCATCACTTTGTATTTACAAAATTTAGCACGGTAGATGGCATACTTGGCCTACTACTGTAATTTCCGTCAGCTTTAGTCACTCTGTATTGCAATTTGCTACTGGTTGCCTGTTTTCCAGTGAGAATTGGAAATATTTATCCCCGCATCCCTTGGGAGGGTGTTTTTTAAATTATGTAATGGAAGGTTCAATGTTGGTTCTGTCTTAATCTTTGTATCACTTTGAGTTCCTGAGACCCATATAGTTACATGCAGTCTAGAGTGAACTTTAGTTTGACAAGGCCTCATTTGAGTAGACTAGTGTATATATGCTACATGTTGTATAGCGTTAACAAGTAATTAGTTCGCTTGTAACGATCATCGTGAAGTCGTACGTACAAACGCAAAAAATCTGAAAGGTTCCGATTTTGGCATTTCGGAACAACTACCCACTGAAATACAGAACCGCAGGAAAGAATTACTTCCCCTTATGAAAGAATTGCGTGATAAAGGCCTATTTTGTGAAAGACAAAATGTATGTTGGTGGAAAAGAATACATTCAACCATAGAGGTTACCCAGAGAACAAACCCAAAGCTTGAAATGTTTGTCATGGAATGTAAATGGTCTAGAGTCATGTTATGATGACAAAGAATTTTTAGATATTGTTTGTAAATATGGTATTCTTTTTCTTTGTGAAAGTTGGTTAAAAGACAATAATTTAATAGAAATTGATGGGTTTGCCAAAGTATCATGTGTTAATCGTAAACAAAATATTGGTGTTAGATCAGAAGGAGGTATAGCTGTTTTTTGAAAAAATTATATAGTTGATGGTATATTTGTAGAAAAAAAGTTTGAATATGGTATAGTTATTATTAAACTTCATAAATTATTTTTTAATTCATTTGTGATGATACTTTTATTTGTTTTGCTTATATTCCACATGAGAAATCAAATTTTTACCAAATCTGTGAACATGATTACCATGACATTATTGAAAATATTGTCCTTGAGAATAAAAGCAAAGGTTCAGTTATTGTTTGTGGTGATCTGAACAGCCGTACAGGCGAATTATATGATATTTTAGAAACTGATAATTTAGACAGGTTAATATATGGTGTTGAGTCCGATGATATCCCCAGTATTTCTAAAAGGCGCTCTATGGACAAAGTTACAAACGTATTTGGACGAGAGTTGCTACAGATGTGCTACAATACGGGCCACACGATTGCGAATGGTCATCTAGGTGACGATGGCGACGGAAAATTCACGTTTTGCTCTTCTAAAGGTCAAAGTGTTAATGACTATGTTCTTGTGTTTCCAGAAAATTACAATAGAGTTGCGGATTTCAACGTTTTGCAATTTAATGCATTTTACGACCATTCACCGATTTTTTATGAAGTTCGTCTATCCCCCCGTTTGCTAACGAACAATTTTCCTAAGACACATAACATTATAAAGTGGGACGCAAGTAAGAGTCACGAGTATAATCAACTTCTTTTAAAACACAGTGAATCACTTTTGACGCTTGTAAATAACTTATCCAGCGCAGACGATGTCAACGATGCTGTAAGGGAGATAAGTTGTGTTCTATATGACAATGCATTTAAAGTTTTTGGGAAGAACCATATTGGTGAACAATTCTACAAATATGAAAAGACATAACAACGAATGGTTTAATGCAAACTGTGCCCTTGAACGTCGAAAGTTTAATTCATCTCGCAATTTGTACCAGCGGCATTCTACGGACGCAAATCGACAATTATATATCTTAGCCCGGAATAGTTACAAGGCTAAACGTGTAGCTCGAGCAAGTTTCAAACGTGACAAAGGACTTGAACTTCGCAAAATAGCTAAAACGAACCCAGGTAAATTTTGGTCGGCAGTTAAGCCGCAAAAGAAATCAAAATGTTTAGCTGATAGTGATTTGTTGTTGCGTCATTTTGAACAGTTGCTAGGGGGAGACCCTTCAGATATATGTGAAGAAGTCATTGGTCTGATTGAAAACAGCTCATTTTTAGACACTATTACAATAGACTCTTAAGATAATGAAATCTTGGAAGATGAAATTATACGTGCTATTAATCAACTTAAATCTAGAAAGTCTGCTGGGAATGATTCCATTATCACCGAAATGTTGTCATCGAATCCAGTGTTCTTCGCTCCTATTTTTAAACCTCTCTTCAACTTTATGTTTGAAAATGGCTTTTTTCCTGATACGTGGTCGGAAGGCATTGTAATAGCGGTTCCAAAAAGTGGTGACTTAACAGACCCGAATAATTTCGACCTATCACCCTAGTGACTGTTTTATCAAAACTGTTTACATCGATATTAACCGAACGATTACTCAGCTGGGCTGAGGATGAGGAAAAACTTATCGATAACTAGTTTGGATTTCGACCTGGCCGCTCTACTGTAGACGCTGTATTTGTACTACATGCATGATATTATAACACATATTCTACAAGAGAAATCAAAATTACAAATGCGCATTCGTCGATTTTCGTAAGGTATTCGACAAGGTTATCAGGAGAATTCTATTGTACAAACTATTAAAGAGTGGTATAAGAACGAAATTTGTTTCAATCATAAAGGCAGTCTATGAAACTGTTCGTCTACGAATTCGCACTGAGGGTGAATTTTCAGAGGCTTTTGATAATTTCTTGGGAGTGAAACAAGGTGAACCATTATCACCTCTGTTATTTTTATTCTTCGTGAATGACATTATTCGAGATATTCCTATGGACAATGATAACGGTGTTTTTAATATCAATGGATATCTAATATATTTAATTTTGTTTGCAGACGATACCGTCCTGTTCGGAAAATCTACCGAAACATTACAAGTCTTACTAGAAAAACTTTCATTTTATTGTAAAAAGTGGAATATTACTGTTAATACCGACAAGACAAAAGTAGTCGTTTTCAGAAATGGTTGGCAACCTGTTAATAACCGCTTTTTCTTTGACAACCAGGAGTTAGAAATTGTAAATTCATATGTATACTTAGGCATGTTGCTACATTTCAATGGAAAGTTCTTGCACTCACAGAAGAGGATTTCTCAGCAAGGAGCAAGGGCACTTTCTTCCTTATTCGACATTCTCAAGCGAGTTTATATTGAACATAGTCAAGTATGTTTTTTGTTTAATAGTATGGTGGCCTCTATACTTAACTATACGTCTGAAATTTGGGGATTTCGTCGAGCCAATGACATTGAACTCGTTCATAATCGTTTCTGTCGTTTTATATTAAAGCTTGGTAAAATGTACCAATCGCATTTTTTTTTGTGGTGAACTTGGTCTTCTACCTATGTTTATTTTAAGGAAACATAGAATTATAAAGTTTTGGTTGCATATAATATATGATAAACCTAATATTGTATATGATATTTATAACCTCCTACGCATTGGTGCCTTGAATGGTAAGAGAAACTGGGTTTCAAATGTTCGCGATTTATTATTTAGTTTATGTATGAATTATGTACGGATTGATCAAGAGAACGTTAGTGTAACATTTGAATATAAAAAAATATCGTATAAATGATCAATACTACCAGAACTGGTTTGCTATTTTGAACGATTGTGAAAAACTTTGTTTATATAGGAAATTGAAAAATGAGTTTTGTTTAGAAGATTACTTAAAGTATGATTTTAATAGTAATATACTCACTAAACTACGTAGTGGAACATTAAAACTGAATATAGAAGTTGGTCGTTTTGACAATATTGTAAGAGAAAATCGTATATGTATATACTGTCATATGAATTGTATTGAAAATGAGTACCATTTTGTTTTAGTATGTGCTGCCTTTAGATCACTGAGGCTACAGTTTTTACCAAAATTTTATTGTTCATGGCCAAATAATAGAAAGCTTGTATTTCTTTTACAGATTAGCTCAAAGAATTTAACTAAAAAATTGTGTAAATTTCTTAATGCGGGCGGCATGGAAGTTAAGATTACAAATTATTATTGCATAACCGTTGTAGTTCTGTGCTTGTTATGACCTTATTGTGTTGTTCTCTGCATGTTTACTGTCATTATTGTCAGTATATATTATGTTATTTTGCTATAGCAGTATGTTTGCCTCTGCAATAAAATATTCATTCATTCATTCAATAATATTTTCTTATGGTTGAATTGTACCAAGTATCTTTTTCTTGATTTTAAATGCTGATCTTTTATGTTATAGAGAAAGTCCAAATAACTGTCCATTCCTACGGGCCTCATCTCCATTATTTCCCAGGAATGGACAGTTATTTGGACTTTCGCTAACTTAAAATACACCTTAAATATTAAAGACGAATCTTTAGATTATAACATTTTAAAAGATTTTATTTCATTTTGTAATGGTTTTCTTTACATTTTCCCCGGGGTGTACCCAATAATCCACAGGCAAAATTTAAGATCAAGCTGACCATCTACTCACTTAACGAAGTATTTATGAACAGTAGAATGATTACTATAAAAAGATCTTGGATAAAGTTCATCCAGATTCATGTTTTAAGTCATTGGATATGCACGTCTCTCTTGTGGTGGGATTAAAAGGATATTTATTTGTTTCTTTAAGTGGTATTTCGGGAGAGAGAGAAAAATAATATTTATGCATATATGTTAATGGATTATGTGTGTTTTTCGTTTGATAAATCTTGGATGTAGAATTGTCTGAGAAAAATTACTTGGTACAACTAGAATAAATTTCCAGGTATGTAACACTCTAGTATAGGTTATTTAACCAATAAGGGTGTGCTCGATTTGAAGTTATATCTAAAACAAAATATGATTCTATATTTCAAACCATTCTATTTGATCAAATAAAATTAAACAAGAAAACATTGTTTCATGTTTCATGCATAATCCAACAATTTTTCCCCCCGCTCCCTTTGCTGATAACAACGGAAAAAAATGTTATGCATGGTTTAGAGTCTTAAATAGCAATACAAGCAATCTGAAAATATTTTTTCATTCTTCCCTATTATCACAATTTTAGAAAAAAAAAACCGCGTGATTAAAAACATTTTTAGATTGCGTTTTGTATGTCTTTAACTTAAGTGGAAAACTACTTTTTGATTTCATTTAAACATTTCAAGATTAACGCCGTTATTTGCACTGCCGATATAACTGTAATATTTGCTACTGGACATATAACAACAGTGAAGGAATTCGAATGTGTTACGCATTTCTGTTGAAAATTGAATAAAAATCCCGCCCATGCAATATTTAACGCAAGCCTCATTCAAATGTTATCCATACCCCTCAAATTCTATTCATTAGTACCATATTCAAATTATAACAACGATAAATCAAATAATATACCGAATACGCCATTTTGACCATTTCAGTTTCTTTAACTATTTATTCTATTTAACCACAATATTATTGTAGAAACTATCTGAGTAATATTTCTTTTTAATGTACATATTAAAATGGAACAAACGATTTTGCTGTATAAAATCAATTAAAATACGACACTCAAGCAAATAATATCTTAAACGGTAAAATTAAAAGCAAATCTGTCAGTGAAATACTTTTTCTCTAATTTTCCTTATTGTTTAATGTTACAACGTCTAATGTGTTTAATATTATATTACAAAATAATCTAACTGAGTTTACACATTTGATATTTTGTAGATGCACAGGAGAGGAATGGCACTCAATGGAAAATATTCGTTTTTACCCGCTTGGATACTATCCGTGACAGAAACTTAGCCAAGATTTGCATCGGAAAACAAATTGTGGATAAAGTTGTGGAATTTTAGTTAAAACGATACTATATATCATACGATGGAATTACGACTCGCAAATAAAAGCTGTTTATTAATAATGAGATAGTTGGTGTTCATTGTATTTCTACGAGGTCATCCCAATTTTTTTTTTTAAATTCATTTAATATCAGCCATTTAAGTAAGTTTTCATCTTCATTCAATATCGCGTTACGTCCTTTAGAACTATTTCCATAGGTGAACACTTTTTAAGAAAGTGCCCATGGAAATACCCAAAGGGCAAAACGTCCGGATGAATGAAGACGGGCAATAGAAAATAACTTTCCATTCCTGAAAAATAATGGAGAGTTTGAACAAAAGATTTACGTCACAGGTGTATTTTAATGCCAATTAAGGCTTGGGTGTTGTTACATTGTTGATTGGTGCAGTAAGAGGTATTATATACATTCCAATTGTAATTCAATTGGTGGTATATTCCGTTAGAGTTTATTTATCTTTAGAAAAGAAAAATATATATATATATATATATATATATTATTGAGATGACTATAATGTATTGATAGTGAAATACAGGAACTCATTAATAACTATATATATACTAAAAAGCAAATTTTCAGATCTAACATTGTTGGGCTGATGTTTAGACGAATAACTATATATATATAAGTACGTCTGAACCAGTGACAACTCTACAACAGATTTCTCCATCGGATCACCAGCAGTGATGGCGATACATGGCTGTGTACATTCTGTATATACAACTCGTCTAAACATCAACCCAACAATGTTAGATCTGTAAATTTGCTTTCGCAAATTTTTTGTTCTTCCCTCGCCGGGATTCGAACTCATGCTACTGAGATATCGTGACACCAAATCGCCTGCACTGTATCCGACACGCTAGACATAAATATATATATAAACAACTCTAAATTGAAAACAACGTTCAAACCTATGATATATATATATATACATGTGTGTTGTGGGTGTAAAAAAAACACCAGGACTATTAGTATGTGGAGAAAGAACTCTTTCTATAAATAATATTGACGTGGGATAGTTTAGATGAAAATCTTTTTTTTCTGATGATTTTTTTTTTCATGAAATAATTTCGATAACATTAAGATTACAAGAAACTCGTTTCATATGACTTTAAACGTTTAACTGTTTTATAGTTAAAGTTTCAACCGTCAATAATGAATCCGTCAATAACATCAATCTTTTCGGCGAAAATATTCCTATCAAGTTTTGTTGTTGAATGATTTAATGAAAAAATCAGTGAGTTATAGAATTTTTGTTTGAAGGAATGCTCAAAAGATTATGACTAAGTTAAATAACGTTTAAATGTATCACTTCAAATGTACGTATCAAAGTATAAAACTGAATTAAAATTATCAAAGTTACCGAAACATAAATCTTAATAATAACCTTCCAACCATTTCTAAATTTTACTATGATCTTTCATTATTAAGCACATATACGCTTCAACATATTTGCTTATAAATGGCGGAGTTTTAAAAAAAAAAACCTAAAGGAGCTCCACAGGAAACATCAGTTTAATCATTGAATACTCACACTCCATACAAAACTGGTTTTACAACATTCTAATTCGTAAGCGAATCAAATTATTTGTAACAAACACTGTCCGTATATGATACCTCTAGTATTAGAATAAAGTTGAAAACTTTAAACTTCAATACTAAACTACAACCTATCAGAAAAGGAAAATATCCGGTAAAATCGACAGTTCTATTGTTCTCATGAATATGCGGATACCAGCCTCTGTAACCTAACATACATCGTGGACTCCAACGTTCGCTGTCCATTTACACACCAATGTGAATTAATTCAAATTACAACAATAACTGAACGAATTAAGGTATATAAGGCATATTTTAATATTTAGGGTCAGACTCATTTTTTCTTCAATAAGACAAATCAAATCAGTTGTTACAAAGAGTGTTTGAATATAACACTTCTGGTATTAAGA
Source organism: Mytilus coruscus (assembly GCA_017311375.1). Lineage (NCBI taxonomy): Eukaryota > Metazoa > Mollusca > Bivalvia > Mytilida > Mytilidae > Mytilus > Mytilus coruscus. Next base: position 67,929,663 of record CM029599.1, read on the forward strand.
TAAAATTGAAAACCTTATAAAGTGCAATACTACACCACAACCTACCAGTAAAGAAAAAATATCCGGTCAAAAAAATCATAGGCATTTGACATTACTATAGTTAAAAACAGAAAGGTCATGTTACAACACTGAACCACAATGTACCACTTAAGGAAATTAGAAAATTATTATATATTATGAACGACATAGTTAAAACTGCAGATATTTTCCAACATAGAACTGCAACTTTTCACTTCTTAACGTGTTATGATTACAGTCAGAAAATACTCGTTTTCTTAATATTTATTTTCATAATTTCTAGATGCACTACTTTTTATTTACAGGAGATGGCATCACTTTATAACATACATTTATATGAGATATTGAAAGAGGTATCCAGAAGGCAGCGGACAATTTGAAAAAAAAAAAAAAAAACAATCAAGAAATACCTAAATTAAGACGATGACTGCATGTGCGAAGTATGAAAGACAGTAGTCAAACACAAACGAATTTTAACCGACACATCCAGTTCCACCAGAAAGCATTCAAATGTTTTCTACGCAATGAAAAATTTAACAGTGAGGACAATTTAAAGAAACATGAAAGAGGCCAATTAACTGGATATAAAAAAAATAGAAAACCAGTACAAGTGTAGACATTGTGGAGAAGCCTTCAACAATTACACAACTCTTTTTGATTATGACAAGATAAATTATTCCCATTCAACACAATACAGAGGTGGAGTACATCAAATATCTACAGGGAATGCATTGGAAGACAGCATTCAAAATGTGAAGATTTATTCAGTAGAAAATGGTAGATATAACCTCCTTACCTTTGATGCTTATATGCAAGACAAGATCGAGAAAGTCAAACAATTAAAATTGCATCTTAACATGCAAGTGAAGTTGGTGCCGGAAACACAGGATAGCGAAACTGGGAACAGTCAACCCTACTTTCGAAGCAAGAAATATACCTTGCTTTTAGAAAATAAACACGATGCACTACCGTCCGAAAGGTGGTTCAAGTTACATCCCTTTACCTAATGTATTACAGAGACGTACATCAAACGTTATCACCAAAAACCGGGATCAGAAATACTTTCTTTGTTTAATGTTTGCTACTTTGCATCCGTGACTAGAAAAGATTGTCCAAGCCATGTGTCGAACAACAAACTATTTGAAAGAGAAATAATCATAAAGAACATTTCAAATCCAGTTCAAATCGGCAAAATGACATTAGCGTCGTTAACGTCATTGGAATATGAAGACGGGGATTCATTCCCCTCTATATAAGCAAAACCCACAATGTGGACCTGTTGAATCTATCAATAAATGACAACAATCATTAATTACTGTTGTATCCTTTCCAATATAAACATTCAAATTTTTTTTTTTATTTACAACATTTTTTTCAAAGACCACATTGTAACTTCGAGATTCTGCTGTTAGTTTAACTCAGTTATTTTGTGTCATGAATTGGTATTGATGTCATCTCGTATGTTTTTAAATATGAAGAAAAGGGGACCCGGTTGTATGTAAATAAGACACAAACAAACGACAAAAAAAAAAACAAAAAAAAACGGGCAACATTCATTCTTCAACAATAAAATACGTTACAAGAAAATAAGTTTTGTAAGTAAAAGACCCGAATTCGCGAGATACAAGAATGATATATCGACGAGTACTGCAATTTAGTTTATGACTGACTATCTTTGGTCAATGAGACAAAAAGGATCACACACACGCGCAACAGTTTCCCCTTTACATAAAAGCATTATACAAACAGAAAAGTCTTTTAATTAATTAGATATACATATAGATAGAGGCAATTGAGTTGTGTAGTACTGGAATATCCAAGGCAAACTAATCATATGAGTTCTCTGTATGACTCAATGATTCAAACGATGATCTATGTGATAAATATCTAGTTAAACAAATGTTTTTTTTTTCATCGTTAGGAACTCTTCACAAACAAATCCTATGCATTGAATAAATGGTAGGTTACTCTTAAATGATCACAACTTGGGAGTATTTTTCTCTAAAGATGATTTATGAATTAACCCCATCGACTTGAAGTTTTACAATGAAAATCCAAATGTGTAAATGTATTTTTCGATTATTTAATGATATAAGCTCTGAACATTTATTATTCTCTAAAATGAAACTGTTGTATATGCTGATATAAAAAATATTTCAAACAAAATCCTTTAATGTTTTGTGAAAAGAGTTTCATTTTTTATGTATCGAAATGTGTAACAAGTCATTTATGTATCGAAATGTGTAACAAGTGATTATTTAAATCCCCACTGGAAGGCCTCTGACAGACTGAGTGAGCGTAAAATCACCGATGACAAACAAGTTAAAGGTAAATGATTCAGTATTATTAACAACAAAAGTACTACGGTTGTCCACACTGTTACGGGAATACCTCTAAATACACCAATATAAGACAAAGTTTTCTTTAATTGTAAACATTTTTTTTTAACATATGAATCAAATTTATACATGCATTGCATACGAAAACATAATAAAAGCACTATGGTAAAAATAAGTAATATGGGTCACTATATGTATAATGATGAAAAATACAACATTTTATATACATTTCAAAAGTTACATTACAAAGTCACAAAACATTTTATTAACAAAGTCACTAAGTCACAAATTACAATATTTCACAAAGTCATTCAGTTCAAATGAAGAAGATGGATGTTCATGTCTGTATTTTTGTTCTTCGGAAATTATTTTGTTATAAATTATGCCATTATTTTTCTTGTTTAAATTGTTTCACATTTTTCGCGTTTGGCCTTTTATAGTCGAATATACTGTATGGGGTTTCTCATTGTTGAAGGCTGTACGGTTATACCAAATAATTGGTTCAAACGACACTTTCTTCATTTAATATTAAGTTTCCATTTTAAAAAGAAATGGTTTTAATCATCTAATTCTATACCATTGATTGATTGATTATTGATTGCTTTACGCCGCATCAGCACAAAAAGGCTATATCGCGGCAAGAGCTATTTTAAATATTATAACAAAACGTTTTTTTTTGTTTTTTTTTAATCAGATAAAAAGTCTTTCAATTTACTAAAACTTTAGTTTAAAGCGAAATTTAATAATTCTATACCAACTAGAGATATCGGATCTTTTCTTCGTATTTTAATATATTTACCAAAGCCAGCTAAAAGTGTGTGTTCACTAGTCTTGTCAATATTTATATTAGATGTTCAATATAAGAATGTGAAAGATATATGATTCACATTCTCCTATCATTTCCTATTTGAAAGGGGGAGATATTTTCTTATGAAATTATAGTCTTGCATGCATCTGGAACTTTTTGTCCCAGCATGCATACAGGAACATTATGTTTTTTATCTCAAGAAATCATTTAAAAAAAATGCATACTGCAATAAACCTTTTTATAACTGCATATTCTTATAAGCAGAGATATATATATATGTATATGTGTCTATATGTCTCTGTTATAAGCAATCAAAAACTGAGATCTATATACAGGTTGTGTATTAGTTATCAGATCTGCTAGGGGTTTTAAATCGGTGGGGCTTAGGGTATTGTATGGCCAAACTACAGGTATGCATTAAACAGCCGGTAGTTATACCTAATACCGGATGTATTACATGTATATCCAAACAGTGATTGTAACAAATAATTTGATTTGCTCATGATTTAGAAATATTGTAAACCCAGTTTTGTATGGAGTGTGAATGTTCAATGATACTAATGTTCCCTGTGTATCTGTTTCAGTATTTTTTAAAACTCAAAAAATCATTTAAAAGAAATGATGTTGACACGTATATGTACTAAATAATGAAAGAGCATAGTCAAATTTAGAAATGTTTTGGAAGATTATTATTAAGATGTATGCGTCGGTAACTTTTGATAGTTTTAATTTAGTTTTATACTTTGATACGTACATTTGAAGTGATACATTCAAATTCAAGTGTTATTTACCTTAGTCACACTCTTTCAAGTATTCTTTTTAAACCAATCCGGATAATTCTTAACTCCACTGATTTTATCATTCAATAACAAATCTTAATAAGAATATTTTCGCCGCTAATTAAGTTTAGTTTTATTGACGGATTTAGTGTTGACGATTGAAACTTTAACTTTAAAACTGTTTAAAGAGGCATTCGCTACGATTTAGACAAAAAATAAAATGTGATTCTTTTTATTTCAAGGATAAATAAAAGTTGAATTTTTAAATAAGATTTCGTTATATGCAGTCAGTTTGACACAAACTTGTCAAAATAAGCTCAAAAACTTCGCTGATGTAATATTGACTTGCAAGTCAATAATTCAACCTCACTTGAATCCGTATTCATTTGGAACTTCAATTTACCCCTTAGCTTGAGATTGATAACGCATGTACTAGGTGTGTTCTGCTTTGAAAAGGAAAAGAATGTCAATATTGAAAGTGAAATAAAGGTGAACCATTTCGTTGACTGATTCGGTACACAAAAAATCATTCTTATACAAGTAAAAACGATGATTAACACATTTTTAAGAACTTATAACATAAAATCAAATAGACCTAGAAAATCCAATTGCATGTGCTTGCTATCTATTTATATTCATATTTATGTTTATATCGGGTTATATGATCGTCGGCAGTCTTCGGAGGTCGTCTTGATGGTTAATAAGATGGCGTCTAGACTAAAATACTCACGAAATGCTGATACATATTATCGAGTCCATGCATTTTTAATTGTTTAATTTAGACAATATGTAAAGTGGATATACGTTTTAGTATATTCTTAATATGTGAGAATTTGAGTTAAATCGTTATACATGAATTTGACAGCCAATGCCCCTTTAACGTTTAAATGATAGATATTTTGATATGCTACAAACGTATCAGTGTTGTGTTTTTTTAGTTGATGAGTTCAAGTTTAGCGGTTTAACGATTAACAAAAATTAAAAATAATAGAAAGTAAGTTGTTATGTTGTAGTTTGTTATTTGCATAGTATGTTAGCTTGTAGTAAGAAGAAAAACGTTTAAAAAATCGAACAAAAATTGTCAAAAATTTCATTTCTGAAAATATTACATGAAAATAAAAATCATCAGAAAAAATAGGATGATCGTCAAGAATATACAAAGCAAACCCACCTTATGTAGTTTCCATATAATGATGTAAAGCCGCTTTCAACATATCACGCCATTCTATTAAATTTTTTACCTGTTATACCTCTATAAGAATTTTACACATAAAGGTCAGTGAACGTTTGAGGGAAAAATAGTATTGCATTTTGGAAGTCAACTTAGGAGCGCTGTGTTTGGACAAAGGGTATAATATATTTGTATTTATTTATGAATAACTGCATTTTGTATATTAACAATATAAATTTTGAAACACATTGAAATATTTTCTTGAGAATTATTCGAAAAGGATTCCAAATTTTCATAAATCTGATGTAAAATGACGGTGGGCATGGATACCATAAACAAGCTCCGTTCGAAGATGGTCATGCTACCATTTGACTTCAATTTCTAAAACAGAATAATAAATACACTTACGTGCAGCATAAGTGACTTAATGGTACAATGAAAGATTGTAACTTTTAATTGCATTAAGTCTTTTGATATCATGTTTTGTAAATTTTAGAAATATGTAGAAAATAGTTTTGTACAGTACATAGGTGTTTATCTGACATGAAACTCTTAAGAATTTTGTAATTGATATCGGGGCGCTACTTCAAGCACATGTTTTAATATGCAGCCTCTTTTTCAAATAGCTGCCGAAGGAAGAACACGTACAGAAATTTGGCATACACAAGAATTGCGGACAGCTCAGCTGGATGGCTTTATCAGCTACCACACAGAGAACCGTAATCATTGAAAATTTTTTAACGTTATTGTCTATGGGGAATTATGACCACTAGCTAAATAAACGAATACTATGTCTATTTTATAAATCTCATATAAAATTAATAAATTATAGAGATCTCACCAATTGTTTAGCTTTGAAATGGTGTAATAAAATCCACTTTATCTTGATATTTACTGTTGTCTCTATCATGTTGAACGTCGGGTTCTCTTCTGTTTGAGATATATCAAATTACGAGGTATACATGTTTTATAAAAGATAATATTAAATTCATTTTTTATTGTAAATCAAATTAACAAATTATACAGTATTGGCAAATGATTTTCCTATCAAATGGTATAAGAATCGTCATTTTAAAATAATGTTTACTGTAGTCCATAAGCATTTGAAAGTGAAACTTCATTATTTATGAATTTGACGTATATTCATTCAACTAAGATTGACCGTATTCAAAGACAAATTGGTCTTGTTATTAAGTTGAATTCTCATTTTTATGATGTGAACTTCTTTTCCAATTACATCAATCATTTTAAATATCTAGTTAGGTTTTAAAAATATATTTAATTTCTGTTTTACCAAAGAGTTCTTTAAACATCAAAATTTTAAAAGTAGTGTGGTTTTGTTGACATCTTGAAGAAAAATATGCAAAATTTTTTTTTCTTTTTCTTTTAAAGGCTCTGTCTAATTAATCTTATTTTGATTTGCGTAATTATATTATTATCAAATATTTGAACACACAATTGCATGATTGTATTATTGAAAAAATGTCTACGAAATCTGAAAAAGTAAATTGAAATAGAAAAGAGATGGCAACGTGCAATTTTCAATGTTATTCAAAACATACAAAATTTTATACAATTTTGTATAATGAAAAGGTAGCCCATTTAATTACTTTTAGGAAATATTATTCTTATCATTATAAGAAATGATCAAAGAAGTAAATGTAAGTATTTTGAATGTATACAGTAAGATATCATAACATCAAAATCATTGTTAGGATATGCTATCTTTATGTTCTCCGTCATACATTTAATCTTATTGTTTAGTATATTCATAAAATGTCGTTTAATAATACAAATGACGAAAAACATTGAAGTTCCTTTTTAAGAAAAGCTCCATAATTATCGATCTCAGCTAACATATAGACAGGTTTTTCCAATTATCTGCCTTAGTTTGTGACGCGACTCCTAGGCGTCCTCTTAGTAGTAATCGCCATTACAACCGTGAAAAAAATGTAAACAAGATATACATCTATTTCCCAGACCGCATATAATTACCGTAAACACAAGAATGTGAAGCGTACTTGACCTCGGCAAAATTACAGAATAAATAATAAAGTAATTAGATAAGGAATGGACATTAAAATTATAAGTGTATTGCAGGCCAGGTGTCGTACGTGTCCTTAAAATATAAATCACGGTATTTGATACGTTACACCCGGGACATAATAATTTATATACGAATACTAATTCCATGTTAAATATCGATTATAATCATTTGGTAATCATATAATATTGTCTTGCCGGGTCGAATGTGTTATGAACAGAAAAATCGACTTTTAATTGTAGCCAACAAAAGACACAAATCAATAATAAAATTTAACAAGATTTATTATACACAAGTTTACAAGAAGTATTACATAAAAGAAATGTCAACTTAACTGTCAAAATATATGTCCAATCTTTTATCTTTTCTTTATCCGAAATCTTCTCGGAATCCACAGAATATTATATCCAATTGGTCACAATCTAGTATGATGTAGTTTGTAAATAAAAATGTCAATCCAACTGCTGAGAATGTTGATGTCTTTCGATGTCTAAGTCTATCTATGTCTATGGTCTGCATACTTATATATATACTCAAACGGAAACTTCTAGACAACGCTAGAAATTTAAATTACGCATCTTTTGTTATGATCATTCTGGAAACGTTATGTAAGTGAAATAGAAAGTTCTAATCATTCCATGAGTATCAATGATTGTTCCAGTGATTTCTAAACTGCATAGTTGTAAGACAATGTGTATTATTTTGTACACAGTGTAAACATATATAATAGGCCACACAAAACAAATTAAGCCAACTAAATAAATACGATAGTTACAATATCATAACACCTCCCCCCTTAAAAAAAAGTTTGAGTGTAACAAAAACTTTTCATGAATAATATGTACAAAAATACATAGTATATACAAAGTATTTCAATAAGTTCTAGATAAAGCATCTGCTATTACATTATCTTTACCTTTAATATGTTTTACAATAACATCATATTCCTGTAACAATAAACTCCACCTAGTCAATCTCTGGTTCTTGTTTCTCATTTTATGTATGAAGGTGAGAGGATTATGATCAGTATAAACAAGACTAGGATGGACAGTGGGATTTAAATATACATCAAAATGTTGAAGTGCAGACAACAGTGCAAAACACTCTTTTTCAATAGTTGAATAATTTTTCTGGTGTTTATCTAATTTCTTAGAAAAATATGATATAGGTTTCTCAACATTATCATCTGTTTCTTGATATAAAACAGCTCCAACTCCTACATCGGTTGCATCAACAGCAAGTTTAAATTGTTTTTCAAAGTCTGGAGTGATTAGAACTGGACTATTAATTAAAAGTGATTTGCTATTTTCAAAAGCGTTTTGACAATTTTCACTCCAGATGAATTTAGAATCTTTCCGTAAAAGATGAGTCAATGGTCGAACAACAGTAGCAAAATTTGAACAGAATTTCCTGTAAAATCCAATCATGCCTAAATATCTCATAAGTTGTTTTTTATTTGTAGGAGGAGGAAATTTGGTAATTTCATTCACTTTAGCCATAATAGGTTTCACTTGACCTTGGCCAACTGTATGCCCTAAATAATCAACAGTGGCCTGGCAAAATTCACTTTTACCAAGATTAACAGTCAAATTTGATTGTGACAATCTATCAAAAGTATCATATAAATGTGTTAAATGCTCTTCCCAGCTATCACTACATACAATAAGATCATCAATATAAGCATAACAACAGTCTAAATCTTTTATAACATTATTGATCATTCTTTGAAATGTAGCTGGAGCACTTTTCATGCCAAACGGCATTACAGTATATTGAAATAAACCATCTGGTGTGACAAAAGCTGATATTTCTCGAGCTCTCTGTGTCAATGGGACTTGCCAGTAACCTTTCAATAAATCAAATTTGCTCACAAATTTTGCTTGTCCAATGTTATCAATGCAGTCGTCTATCCTTGGAATCGGATAGGAATCAGATTTTGAAACAGAATTTACTTTTCTGAAATCAGTTACGAAACGAAAGGTTTTATCTGGTTTGGGCACAAGGAGACAAGGAGAGCTCCATTCACTGTAACTCGGCTCAATAATATCATTGTCAAGCATATATTTAATTTCTTGTCTCATAAATTCAAGTTTGAGTGGATTGAGCCGGTAAGGATGTTGCTTAATTGGAGAAGCATCACCAACATCTACATCATGACAAACAGCAGTGGTTTTGTTTGGCACATCTGGAAAAAGATTTTAAAAGAAAATACCAAAGCTTTTAATTTTTTCTGCGATCAAAAGACAGATGTGCAAGTTTTGAATCTAAATTTGACAAAATTTCAGAATTTTTCAATCTAACTGTCTCTTTCATAGTTTTAGAACTAAAAGGTGGTTCAATTATATCTGGTTTGTCATGATTGTTCTCCAATTTAACCATGGCTAAAGTGGCAACTGGTTTACTCTCACCTTCATTAGTACGCTCAAAATATGGTTTTAACATATTAATGTGACACACTCTATTTTGTTTACGCCGACCTGGTGTTTTACAATATAATTCAAATCATTAATTTTACTCTCTATGGTATGAGGACCACAATATTTAGCTTGTAATGGATGTCCAGGGACTGGCAAAATACAAGTACCTTATCACCAGGCTCAAAAATCTGTCCCTGGCATCTTTATCATACCATATTTTCATCTTATTCTGAACAGTTTTAAATTGTTCTGAGCAATTTGACAAGCAGTATACAATTTTCTTTAAATCTAGATACATAGTCTAGAAGATTCAAGTCATTGTGTTCAGTAAGCCACTTTTCCTTTATCAATTTTAAAGGTCTCCTTACAGTATGACCAAATACCAACTCAAAGGGACTAAAACCAAGGGATTCTTGAACAGCCTCTCGGACCGCAAAAGTAAAAGTGAACACCATCATCCCAATCCCTGTCAAACTGAAGACAAAAACTTCTGATCATGTTCTTCAGTGTTTGATGAAAACGTTCTAAGGCACCTTGAGATTCTGGATGATAAGCACTTGACCTATACTGAGCAATCCCTAACTGGTACACGACTTGCTGAAATAAACCTGACATGAAATTTGAACCCTGGTCGGACTGTATAGACTTTGGAAGGTCTTCTAGCGTAAAAATTTGATCAGAGCTTTGACAATACTAGGTGTCTTGATATTCCTTAACGGAATAGCCCCAGAAAAACGAGTGGAGGTACACATGATTGTCAATAAATAAGCATTTCCAGTCTTGGTCTTCGGTAAAGGTCCAACGCAATCAATGAGTACTCGGCTAAAAGGTTCTTCAAAGGCTGGAATAGGCAGAAGTGGTGCTGGTGGTATTTTCTGGTTAGGCTTACCAACAACCTGGCATATATGGCATGATTTGCAGTATTCTGCGACATCATTTCTAAGTCTTGGCCAGTAGAATGCTGCAAGATCTTCAAGCAAGTCTTCCTTATACCTAAGTGTCCAGCCAAGGGGTGTCATGGGCAAGACCAATAATATCTTGCCTATAGACTTTAGGCACCACCACTTGGTATACCACTCTCCATTCCTCCTTTGGGGTAGCATCAAGGGGCCTCCACTTTCTCATTAAAATGCCGTCTTGATGGTAATAGCATTCGGCCACTTTGTCTGCTTCTTCCTGTGGTTGAGCCCTCTTGCAGAGCTGAAGAACCTCGGGGTCTTTATTTTGTTCTTCGACAAATTTCCTTCGGTCTAATGATTGGCTGTTTACGTCTGGCCATGGCATAATTACATTCTTGCTAATGCTAGGTGG